>PNEQ01103509.1:0-20423 GCA_003012365.1 Medauroidea extradentata | reverse complement strand
TCCCCTCCCTCAACAGACCCCGTGTAACGTACGTAATTTGAACTAGAATTATATTAATTGAAGATAGCAAGTAGTAATTAGGCTAAGTGTTTTATTTGTAATTGCTGTGAGAATGTGCCCATGTTAAATTTTATTTTAAATAAATACGGAGCTTCCACAAGGGACGTACGCAATGTTCGGGCCAGGTCTTCGCTCTGATAGGTCGGGGGAACCTACCCGCCCCCATGAGTCCGGTGGGGCGGGAAGGGGACGCCGCCCAGGAGAGCAAAGATGCGAACCGCGAGGCACTAAGAATGAAGTCTTAAGACGAGCCGGGTGTGTGTGAACTCGGGAGGACAGGTGTCGGGATCTTCGTCGTCGGGTCTGTAAGGACGGTGGACAGCGAGCTCGGGGTCACCGGTGGGTGGACTTTTCGGGTGATCGCGGCCGTTACCTGCAACATAATTAACGTCGTGACCGATCAAAAGCCGCCGGAGGAAGCGCCTATTATTTTCGTCGAAAGAAACTTTAAGTATCTACCTCTCGTGACGCAACCCGCAGTGCGTGAGTCCCTTAGGCCGATTAAAAAGAAACTTCTTTGTTATTTTATTTCAATTAAAGCTAGCCGGGCATACTACAATATTACTTAATACGAACCCAATCATCCAGCATTAATCACGTAAGAGACAGAGCAACGACACCTCTTATCATCACCAAACGCGGGTCGCGAACGAGCAACCAACAACAAAAATCGTCGCATGTTACCTTCTTTTCAACAAAATTTGTCTTCTCTTTAATGTTTACTGCAACGACTATATTATTTAACATTAGTTTAAATAAACAATAAAAATGTTCGAGCCTCTTTAACACCTTTTAGTGTGCAATACATTAATAAAATTCAATAACACTGTATTTTAATCTTTCATTGTTTCCATTACGTGCAATTCAATAAATCAATACAGTTCAAACTGATAAGTTTAAATGTAGGCTATATATAGATTTTTTTTTACAACTGTGTTGACAGCGTATGTTCTTTTTACAGCTATATTACGTTGTTACATATTTACTGCACAACAAGTTATTATACAATAACATTAAAATAGTCATTTTGTTTACACATTAGTACTGCAGTACTAATGATGTGTGACTGCAATTATTTAACATATGTTGTATTTTTACATTTTATTATTTCTTTCGTAATTCTCGTTCTATGAAGAATATTATGCAATTGTGCAAACTTTGGTAGGCCTCCTAAATGTGTATTAAAAATGGTTATAATACGTTTATGCCACTCGCCAATAAAGATAACTGTAATGCTCAAGCATCGGTTTATTTGTTTATGTTTTCAATATTATAATAGTAGCAACGTGTATCGTGGCGTTACGATAAAATGTTGTGAGTTCTGTGTAGTTTGTGTTGTGTTATGAGCCGGCCGGCGTGTGTGTTGGTAATACTGTGCTGGTTACCATCGTGCCTCGCGAGACGTGTTAAGTTTGGACGGTGGTAGCACTGTTTTCTTCGTCAGCGCTCGCTCAGTGCTTCTATGCTGTCGCCTTGCAACGACACTTGCTCTGCGTTGGACCGGTCAGTTTTCGTTCAATCACACTGTGAACTCACAAAACAAAATAGTATTAGTATTTAGCAAATCAATATTTCAAAATGTTACAGTTAACCCTTCGGATGGGGAACGATTAAAACTTTTAAAAATGTATGTGGCAATATCAAATATTTACACATTTGGGGACGTCGTCGTAACATTTATAATTATTTCATTACTTTCGCCAGGCCACAATTTATTTTAAAATTATAAAATGATCTGCTGCCAAAGGTTTTTATTTCTGACGTTGTGGCTCTTCAAACTTCTTATTTAATTTTAACATAGGCCTATAACCTATTTCTACAATCAATATTTATAACTTAACTTCATTGCCTTTAATAAATTGACTCATTAAAAAAAATTTTTTTTTTTAAGTTTACATATTGTAGCAACAGTTTTATCTTTATTATTGTTAACATCTGCTGGTTAACATTTTAATATAAAAATTACATAGAACATTGTTGGTATACAAAATATTATTAGCCATTTGCATTGACTTTAATAGATTCTTTTAAAACATTGGCCTTCATTAAACAATAGCTTCATTTATTATCTGTAATATATTTATTTTATTATTTACCGACTGTGTGCGCGAAGGTGCTTTAATTGAATTTTTTTTTCATCAAATTATATATATTATATACATAAGCTCTGCTTCAAAGTGTTTACAACCACAACAAATAACCATAAAACAAAATATTTAAGGGACCCTATCACAAACTTATAACGATACTCTTGCACTATACAGGACACAGGGGGAATTCTGCACTCATGATTATGCCAAGAAGGTCGGAACAGCAATGTCCTCGTGGTACAATGCCAGTAACTGTGTCGCACATATGACCCACAGTAAGTCACAACATCTCATGTCTCTACGTCACTGCCTGGAATTATCCCTCAGGTCAGCGACGCTACATGAGACCAAAGGCGGCACCCTGGTTAGATCTCTGACTGCCAAATGCCTTAAACGGTCCCGCGACCATTCGCGAGAAAATTTGACCTCCTGGATAAAACTACTATCTACTAAACGGACGTGGGTTAACCTGCATTCGCACCTAAACAGGCCTAAGTGGTTGTATCTCGAGCATCATTCCCATTTAGTTAAAACCCTTAACAATCTCGTCAAGTACTCCTTCTTTCCATCTGGCCTAGCAGTCTATGCACCCTATTTACGGACTGGCGAGTCGTGTCCCTAGCACGTACTTCGAACCACGGGGCTGGCTATGTTTAGAACCAGTGGGTTTCTTTCTTCCCGTGTCTGCAATACCTTCGTGTCTTTGAGATGTGATTAGGAATTTTTAACAATATCTTACACTACGAGCTTACATTACTGCTAATATTAGTTGGGAAAACAATGACGTATTCGTGGCGTAAGGAAGGATTACGTAGTAAGCGCGCCACATCGCGCAGTTTACAAAACACAAGCCCGCATTGGTGGCCTTGGGTAAGTACTGACTCTTCACCAGCGCTGCGCGCGAATCTGTGTTGCAAAATGTAACTGGGTCGTGCCGCACGTGCGTGCCACGCCCTGCAATACTGCCTACCATATGGCAGCAAAATATACACACTTGCTCCTTTCTGAGCTATACATAAAGCACATTATTTATTTCTTGTTACCCTCATTGGAGGATACTTCCTTACACACTACAGTAAGAGTTATAATCATTATGTTCAAATAGTATCATGACAACTCGCATATTTTATAAACCTATCGTTTCACGCATACGATATAAACTTCTAATATTTATTCATTATGTCATGTGACTTATTGCTCTCCGCAATCAACATCAATTAATATTTTACATTGTATTACAAATTTTATCAAGTGTAACTTATCTTTACGTGTTTAATACACTAGCACCGTTATTTTCCTTTTAGAAATATATCTTTCGACGCACACAGCGGTTTCTTAGACTTTCAACTTATTTAAAACATTTCCGTTTTTAAAGAAATCAATATTTTAGCACCTCTTAGTATTCATTATTTGCTACTAAAGAGCATTTACTTCAACTGCTCTCTTATTTAATTTCGACAAGGTAGCTCACATTCAGCATATTATTAATATTATTTAAATTCCACGCGAGGGTGGGTGAGGATTTACTTATGGGGGAGGTGGTTTTCTTACATTAATGTATCCAATAATTAAAACTTTCAAGGGGGATACGTATAGCTTACTCACTTAGCAGCTCGAGGACGGGAAGACCCTACCCTCCGCCAATGTTACGTTTTTATATACGATACTCCGTCTTATTTGCTTAGTTATGGTGGAGTTATTTATGTAAAACGTACAGTTTATTATGATTTGTTTAAATGAGGAATTCTTTTAATATAAGTGAGACTCGCAGTCTAAATATCAGGTACGGCTTTAATTTACAATATATACAACTATATCATTACATTTACGATGTTATTTACGGAGGGAGGCAAGAATAGTTAGAGACATTTATGATTACTTAAGACCCACTCAATTTAGTTACGACGATGACAGCCCCACCTTATTAATGATGCCGAGGCTGATGTAAGGAAACGTCCACGGCGTTCGGCACGTCGTAGATCTGGTCGTCGTGGTGCATCTTGGTAGTGAAGTGGTCCTGGCGACGATATGGGGCAGACAGACCTCGTAAGTAGAGTGACACGCCCCTTTATCGCGCCCTGTGTGGCAACTCGTACCGCTGTTGGAGTGGGGAGTTCTGCCTGATGTAACTTATGTTTAATATTATGGAATTCCTGGCCGGGTGGCCTGGTTACTGAAGGTTGTGTTAGAACCAGGGTTACATGGTTCATAACAAAGTGGACTATCAGGAGGAGGTTCGACAATATTGCCTCTGCGGCCAGTTAATACTTCAGTCTTATAAACTCCAGTTATAGAATAACACATCATGGCTTAGTTATTGTGGACAATGTTTCGTTTATGTATAAACCGATGGTAATTTTCTGTTTCCCTAGCAGTCCTCTAAGTACGACGCTGAGATGGTGGTTATTTTTTCCGCGAAGAATTAATTTAAGCTGTCGACGTTTTGATTTCGTGTTGTTGCTGCTACTCATCATTTGGATGGGAAAGTACACGTCTTTGTTCAACCCCATTTCGTTTCTGAGTGCTTTTTCGTGTATTCCTATCGCAAAGTAGAGCAAAAGCTGTTATTTTATAGGAGATAATCCTCTGAAGAGAGAGAGAGAGAGAGAGAAAAAACCGTGTACATCATCCTGCCTTCCCCCTTTCCTCTCTGTTTTTTCTCCTTATCAGATTTTTTCTTTTTATCTCCTTGTCCCCTCTCTCTTTATCTCATCTTCTCCACTTATTCCACAACTACACAACAATTTGCAAAGGAAATTCTGTCTGCCGTACCGACTGATAACACTGTAGAAATACATCCTAGATAGTTACTAACGAACTTATTAGCCACATGGGTGAAGTTACTTTGTGCTGCTAAGGAGCTCATAGTTATTTACGTGTTAATTTTTAGTACATGTTGGAAAATATTATGTACGATGTCGCTTTATTTGTTCCGAAGTTCGTAAGACAGTGTTTATCGGCGTCATATGATATTTTCCCTATAACGGAGAAAACGTTTTTCAGGGGATACGTGAGCCGATAGTTAATTGGCGGTTTAATTTTTACTTAAGGCCAGTAAAATTATAGATATAGGATGCACTTAATTTTTCCCGTATCAGAAAAGAACGCTATACGTAGGACTTATTCCTTAGCAAATGCTATGGCCGACACTTCTCTCCCAGCTCCTGTCATTGTTTCAAGTTGTATGTCGCCGTCTCTAATGACCTCGCTGTCGGCGGGAAGTAAAGCCCACTTACCTTATCTTACCTTCTTCTACTTGGTATGATTTATCTCAATATAAATTGAGGAGTTGACTGTAACAAAGGCCTCGGTGAGAAAATTGTATTGTGAGATAGTAGGTGTAATGTTTTGGAGAGATACGTTTTTGTATTATTTTACGTCTCTAGCACGTGATTTTATCGTAATGTAAATAAACAGGAGCTACTTACATTGCACAAATTAAAAATATTTACTATAAACACAGTTAAATATGAAATAGCAATTATTTGTAGCATAGTGGCATCAGCACAGATCAAGACAAAAATGCATAACTTGGTGAAGAATTGAGATATCGGTTCAAAAATTGGTGTGTGTCTTTTATGGATATAATGGAACACGATAAACTGTTTGATAGAAGACAGGCATTAGCTTACTCAAATCTTCATTCCTGCCAACTCCTCAATTAATTTTTTGGTTGGTTCCCTTCTGATTAGTTACATCCAGTTTGGTTTTTGCCCGCTTTCATTGAAGTTGCATATATTTCAGGTCCAGGACTTGGACGAAGAGCAAGCTTGGAGAAAGAAATCGCGGAGACGAGATCTGCAAGGCCGGATCTTCGCCTCGAGGCAGACGGGATTACCCGGGGCGTGAAGGGGTCGCATGGTTAAGACGGATGAAAATGGTATGGGAGGGAAGAAGAGGGGGAGGAAACAAGATTGAGATTCACGTGGATATGGGCGGGGATTGGCTGGAACCTAGACGCTGCTCCAGCACCGCTCATCCCTCTGGCTTTCTTCGCGTCGGGATTTCGCCGCCGCCCGGCACTTGCTTCAAGGGCCTTTTTTATACATTCTCCAAGTGTTTATGTTTAAGGCCATTGTCTACCTGGGAGCCCTGGCGAGGAAGCAAGGCCTACATACTGTATGTACAGGATGAGTGCAACGTAGTCGCAATTCCTGCACACGTTTTAGGCGTTAGGCCCGGTACACGCTATCCTTTAATTTCCTAGCGAATTACGTACTTTATGTTCATAAGTTTTGACTGCGATTTTATACCAGAATTATGCAGCAAAACTTCTGGGTTGTGTACACACTATCTTTGTTTACTTGCATGTTTCGGTACATAAATAAGAAAATTATATTTGTGATGTTTGTTGCTACACTAAAAAATCGTTTGTAAATTTACCAAACGTATGTATAGGAGCGCTAAGAAAGTAGGTATGGTAGAATAGTTTCCCAGGCATCCATGGTAGCATTACTAAACCTTTTTATTATACAACCCTACTTGCGTACTTCGAATGCGCGGGAATTGGAAGTAAGTATTGCGAATGAGCGTGAACATAACACTACGCTGAAAAATAGTACGGACTCTATCTGTGAAATTAAGTACGGAATTCTGTCTGGAACTAGCGGAGTTGCGATACACACTAGCGCAGTGCTACTTGTACTGAATTTGGTACGAAATTCTATACTGAATTATGGATTGTGTGTACGGAGCTTACAATAAATACAATAATTGTACATGTAATTTTATCGAGAACGGCTAACTGTAGCAGTTTTCGAGAAAACGTAATTTTTGTTCATCTTCCCCACCTGTTTAATGTTCTGTAATACAATTTGAATTACAGTGAAATATTCTGAAATTGGGAGCAGAAAAAAAGAACCATGCTCCATTTCAACAATGCTGGCACAATGATATTACCAAACTAAATTACTTAGAATAACGTAACGTCATATATAAGCACTATACAAAGTTTCGTTTTTTTAATATCAAGTCGTTTTTTAAATTAAAAAAAGTATTTAAATATCAATTTGCGTGTAGCATTATCCCCACTATGTTCACTTTAGAGACGAGTTGAAAACACATTTTCGACATACCTTTTTTGTGAATTATCACCACACGATATTAAAACACTCCGTCCTGACTCAACATGTACAGTTTTACTGATTTTCGGTGATAAGAATTTTCCAACACCTGTTTTTTTCCTAACGTTCATGTCTGCAGCTCTGCTTCGTGCTGATTGGCTGTGTGTCTTTGCGCAAAGGGCTTCACTCATTCGATTGTGCAATGATAATAAGGTTACTGCGACACCACACGCCTGTGATTTGCGGTTAGAAAGCTATAACGATGAGAGTTGAAAACTTTCAATACACTGACCACGAAGCAGAACTGCAGGTGTGAACAAAGGCATTGAAACAATACGTGAAAAATAATTTTTGCCAAAAGTCTGTGGCTGTTTGTAGGCTGTATACTACCACTGACTTGGTTTTTCATCTCGGTGCAGCCGACATTAATACAGAGCGTTCAGCAACAAACACGTAATATGCACACCTAGCGAATCCTGGACTAAATTGTATATAAAAAAGATAGTGGCAAAATGTTATAGGACGACGTCTTACATGCACAATGTGGCAACATAGCACTGTACTTAGTTAGTCACCTCTTGCGCTCCACAGATATCGTACTTCTATTGTTTGGATTGCTCGGGGGATTAACCTGCAGTAAGGTTATTCTACTAAAGGTTAGAAAGAAAATGTGTTTTCTTATGGGAGAGTTTGGCACAAGGAAAATTTCTGCCGCTAGTTTCGTTGCAATCGCATCTGGACCAGAAAAATACGAAAATGTAAAATTTATTTAAAATTGGCTTGGAAATGACAGAAGTAATTTAACTTAATTTTAAAGTGAAAATAAATCAATTTCACGTTTTGGATTATCGACTTTATGTAAATTAAAATTCTGGAAAGTTCTGTGATTGGTGGGACCGCGTTGGTCGAAGGGTCAGACCTCTCGCCACCCACCAAGGCGATCCAGGCTCGATTCTCGGCGGGATCAGACATAGGATTTTCATTCCGGCACTGCTCCATTATCACCTCGTATCACCCCTCACCAGCGCTAAAGACCTCGATGTTAAGCGCTGACTAAACTCTCTCACTCACTCACTCTGTGATTGGTCAAGTTGCGCTCATTAGCGATACTAGCGCTCAATTTTCCCTGTGCCAATGTTTTAACATTGATTTTTCTAACCTGTAGTAGAATTAACCTTACCTTCACCCAGTAAACAGGTCAGAACAATTGGACATAACATACGTAAAATAATACCTGGACGTGGAGCGCAAGAGGGGGCTTGCTCCATGCAGAGTTGCCACATTGTGCACGTTGAAATGTCGTCGTACAAAACGTTTCACCGCTTACGTTTTCGTCTCCTTTTAGCCCAGGATTCGCATGGTGTGCTATTACTGTGGTTGTTTCCAGACATATTGCATAGGATATTTTAATACCCTGAAATATGTGAGAAGGAAAGATTTGTAATGCCGGAAGTCGCGTGTGAACACCTACTCTTCATTTTTGCCACATTTATATTTATAAAGCAAAGTTTCCCTCTTGTCAGCGCTGAAAGTGTTTTATGTTCGAAAGCGATATCGTGAAAACTGGCTGATCCCCAGGTAATATAATTTAACAATTACGTATCTACCGTTACTCTTGCCGAAGTTCTGAGGTACGCAGCACCCTTAAGAGGGAGTGGTACTTAATTCAACGCTAAAAGCATTAATCTATAACTGTAAGTTTCTTGAAGCCAATTTGCGAAAGTTAAACAATACCAATCGTAGACAATAGTTTTAGCCAACGTTTTAAACAACATTGTTTTCAGTGTTACGAACTTCTGAGACACAATATCTGACGCCGGAACTTCATCGTGCATTTTTAACTGCGGCGCAAGAGATCACGTGTAACGAATTAGTACTTCTGGATATATATTTACTCATAAAGTTGGCAAACGCCATTATCTAGGATTGTCATTAAGTATTTTATCAATTTTGGTTTCGAAAGAAGTGTATAAATCAATTGATGTTTTCAGCGTTTATTTATCTACCACACACTCTTAAAAGGCGTATGTACCAAAAGGGTAGTCCCGCGTGGGAGGAGGGGGGGGGTGGCTCAGGTGGCCCAGGCCCTCCTTAACCTTTTAAAGGATAATTTACCCTTAAAATATTATAGCTTCTTAAAGTGGTATATTTAGTTTTTTGGTTAGGAAACAACTTAAACAGCCCAACTTTGTACATTTTTTTCCGGGGGAGGGTCCCCGGGCCCCCCGTTTTTGACTTGGGATGAGTGTATCTAGTTTTTAAGGTTTTTTCTTCCACAAACTCAAAGCTGTTTCCAGCCTTGTTAAACTGGCGCATGAACGGTATTGTAGCGTGCCACGCCTATTATTTTTTTACGCAAAATCACTGAACTTATTCCCATCACGTTTGTCTACACTAGAACACACACATAAACGTGTTAATGCTTCTATAATTGTTAAAATGCAATACGCTTGTTGTATACATGATCATGGGGCTTCTCAGAACATCTAAAAATAACTACTTACTTTATTGTAATGCTGTATCTATAAAAATACCAAATTCGTGAAACAGAAACCAAGAAGTGTACGTTGGTGTAAGTTAAATTGGAAAACTATAACTATTACGAAAATGCTGCACGCAGATTCGCACGGCGAATAGAGGCGACTGGTTTCCGTCGAGAGTGACTGATCACTCGCCTCTTTAAAGAAGATTGTAGCCTGTTTTTCGAAACATGGTGAATTTATCCATTCATCACTTTGTAAACTAATGCTGAAATGCAGGTGAATATTTAGCGAAATTAATTTCATTTTATGGTATATACACCGGCCTTAATTTTTAAATAGCATCGCGTGTTTATTTTGCTGATTATGTAAGTTATCTGAGATAAGCTTTATTTTTTTTCTTACCAGAAATCATTATATTGAAACGTGCACAAAATTGGTGATACACACCTGTACTTTTCTCAAGTTTCGAAGCCGATAGAGTTAAGTCGACTGATCAAGGTTGCTAATGTTTAAATATTTGAAGATTTTTTGCTCTGGAAGTTGTTGCTGATAATAACTGTCAATTGCCAGCAATAGCTATTTTTCTTCCTTATTTTCTAATTTTGTTTTATTGATTTTGATAGTTTTTAATCACGTAAATACCTTTCTGTCTTTACTGACGTAACTTTGTTGCGCGGCTGTAAAATGTAAGCGCTCTATAATTACACTCGCTCGTTGTTTGATTCCAGGCTTAATTTCGCGAGAGAGACGACGTTTAACGTAGTATTTCTTGAAAACTTGTGTTTGAAGGAGGGAAGGCGACGTTAATTTCTCTCGCTTTCTTGCGCAGTTTGCAGCCTGCCTCTTCCCTTGCGCAGCCTCTGAGAGCAGCCGCTGTTTGCATTTTACATTCTCCCTCGTGCGGGGTGGGTTAGGAGAGGGTTAGGGGAGGGTTACCGGAGGCAAGGAGGTCGACGAGAAGGAGATGAGGTCTGCCCCCTGAGAGGAAGGAAGTGGGGCTTCAATCACTGCAGAGACGTTTTAATGAATATTTATCAACTGACGGAGGTAAAAGCAAGGTCCTGTTCCCTCTCGCTTCGCCTCGTTACGCCATCACGGTCCTTCCTGTAAAGACGTTAAGGCGTCTTTGCCTGCGATGGAAGGGTTTTGGAGGGGCCCGGGGTGGAAGGAGAGTTATGATAGTAGCCTTCCTCACTGGCGGGGGTGAGTTTTTAGAGGAGATGTGCCAAGGTAGTGTGTTCAGACATCTGTGGAGTAAAGGGCTGAACAGACGCCCTCTGATATATTCCAGGTAACACCCACCTAACAGTGGGGATCGTGCATGACGATGCCATTGGTCGCCCGGTTTTCTGTGGGATTTCTTGTTTATTTAAACCACCCCCCCCCCTTCCTTCTTTATTTTTAGGTCAGATGTATTTACTTTCTTAGTTTATTCTAATTTAATTTTTATTAGCACTATATACTTTTAAGACATAATTAATTTTAAATTTTGTTACTTATGTAATTAAATTTGCTGTGTGTAAACTCCTTAAAATTCACCATTTTGCATCTCTAAAATCAAAATTTTCCCGGGGGAGGACCCCCGGACCACCCGCTTTTGTCTTGGGGTGTATGTATACACAATTTTTATTTATGGCATAGCTCCCTCCTCGCAATGCTAGATCCACCACTGTTAGCGGTTAAGTACTCTTCATTTCGCTTAGCCCACTTGAAAGGTAAATTTTCTCCACGACTGCAGTTACTTAACTTACGGATACCAGCGTGTTGTTTTCACAGCACTTAAGATGGCGTACAATACAGGATGTCCGCAAAACAAACGCATAATAACGCACGCCACGCGATTCCTGGGCTAAATTGGAGACGAATATGTAAGTGGTAATATGTTGTACGACAACATTTGACGTGCACAATGTAACGACACTTCAGAATGATAGTCTCCTCTTACGCTCCACGTCCAGGTATTATTTTATGCTTATATTACGTCAAGTAAACGTAGAATCATTTTATTGGACTGCTCAGGATTTTAACTTGGACCCATAATATGCAGGTCAGAACAGTAGTAACATGCTATGGCCATAAAACCTGGCGGCTTTCATGCAATAATAGTGTGGTCACACCTGTTATTATCACGAAAGAAAATGTTTCAAGAGTGATTTATTTGCAAGTAAAAGATATAAATGGCACTTAATTTCTCCCACACAGTCTTAGCTTTTTTTCTTTCGTATTCTGCTAAAATACTGTTTTTAAACTCGGTACTCAGGGAAAAAAACGGGTTGTAGCTCGTACCTCACTTATCATTAAATTGGTGATAGTGTCCTATGAAATATCTACTTAACTTTTCAATAGGAATTGCCTCCCGAAGTTAAGGCGATTGATTTCCCTACATGCTATGTGGGGCACGCCCTCTAAACTAGCCGCTGTAGTTGGCGTGCGTCTGAAGATAACAAAATTCTTATTGTGCTTACCGCAATGACTTCTCACAAATCTTGACGCAACGATTTTATACCTTGCTCAAACTGTTATCTGATGTTTTTTTTTGTCTCCTGGTCTAATTTCCGCGAACAGTAACACCCTAATGTGGAGCTGTGGCATTTTGTTAGAGACCTAGGTAACGCAAAGGTAGTTTAACCTTAGATGTAGAGACAGGAAAATGTACTTGTGTGATAAAGTATTGGTAAGGAGTATTATGAGATAATAATTGGCTAATAATAACTTCTTTAATTTCGAGGGTACCAGACAACTTGGAATGCAGATTCAGCAAGAAATAATTTCATTGTATTATTACTTATTCCAGTCGTAATATATAAACTGGTGTACTGTTTGCACGTCTCACTATAAGTGTAACTTGCCGAATAATTTATTTAATAACCTGTTTTTTTTTAATCGAGGACTTTGGGTCATGTGCTTTCATATACTTAAGTTATATTTGGTAGGTTGTGGGGAACTATTTGTTGACAGAATGCGAAACGCTGAATACGAGTTAAGAGAAGTTCTCAAAGGTAAGAGACGCCAGTTGAGAGCCATGCACATAGAGGCCATGAGGCAAGTGATGAACGCGTAAAAGTCGACCTTACAGATCGTGACCGGTCGCTGTTGTTGTAGTTAAACAGCACTCAAATAAGATCTGCAGCAGATTACATGTGTCAAAAGACAAGGGACTGATCTACAGCCTATAGAACGTATTTTTCTTCTTGGCTATTTTCTAGCAGTTTTAAGTTTTTTCTCTCTGTAATGATATACGATAGGACTAAAGTAAAAAAATGTGACATCTACAAATAACAATTTTTTATCTTTAGTGGGTAGAAACTATGTCTCCAGTACAATTATTTACGGCGATATGCGAACACACAAGAAACGTCTCTTTAACATTTAAAATTACCAAGAGAATTACGTCGATTCCTCTCTCTCTCTCTCTCGCTATTTCTCTCCCTAGTCATTCGATAATACACGTGATCAGTAGCAAAATAATTATGTTTGTAACTCTTTAAACTTACTCAGTCCCTTCTTCTGCTTGTAATCACCTGAAGAACTCAGCTAGCATAAGAATGTAATGTAGCATTCCATGTTAAAATCTTCATATTCTTTCTAGCTCAGGTGTATGTTTCCATGGCAGTTTTACTTGTGTCAGCGGAGCATAAGAACAAGCTGCTACACCACTTCGTATACCACTGCATTTTTAACTTTACCAAGCAGCATGGGTTGCTTACTACGTCGTCTGCTGATGAGTAATGACGTCTGTTCAGCAAGGTAGACTCCTACGATAACAGTGGAGAAAGCGACGTCCATAGTTCTACGCACCCGGAAAACAAATTTTCCATCAGGTCGCTAATTACTGTACGCAGGCATAAGATTGCGCTTCTGCAGCGAAGAAACCCCCTTCCCCTGAACCCACCATTCTTGTTTCCTACTCACGCCCGAGCGCGCAGGGTTAATTACTGCAGGAAAAAGTATTTCTTCCACCCCTTTCGTTCCGGAGTCCGGCTTTTTACTACTAAGAAGAAGTAAAGCTGGCGAGCCTTGCTTACGACGGGCTTAGTGTATTTCGCAGTCCTTTAAAATGAGGCGTGTTGAAACTTGGCGAATGCAGGTTACTGCTGAGTAAATTATGCACGTGTTTCCGTAGTCAAGAAAGAAAGAACATACTACTACCAATCCTCATACCAAAATCTTACTAATAGCACTTTTGTCAAGTGGTTGTACTGTTTTCTGACCCGGGAACTGTCACATCTGCGAATGTTTCTTACATGACTTCGTCGATCTTAAACCCGTCAGAAAAGCCAATATGACTCATCCTGCTGAAATTTTCATCTCTTTCTGATTCAATATTTTAGCGTCAAAGACTTATATATCTACCTAAACTTGCATTATGCATATTATATCCGTATGACACAACGTAAGCCACTTGAAATATTACAAAATTTATCCTCGCTGTTTTATGAAAATTAAATATTATTTAAGTAGGCCTATGTAAATATTATATAAGTACAAAAATTCATAATCTTTAAAAGTCAGTGATAGTCACCTTGAATTTTTGTATTTGTGTCATAACTTATCTACTGGGTAAATTTTTGGAACTTTAACCTAACAACAGAATAGAATACACACTCTGATATAATTTTAGACACCGTAAAAATCATTTTGTCGTTACTGTTGTCACAGATCAAATTGCAGCTGTAATTTTTTTCACAGTTATTACTTTGTTAACTGCAATTTGATCTGTAACAACAGTAACGGAAAATAAAGATTTATGTTGTCTAAAATTCTGTCAATATCTATTATTCTATTTCGCAGTTAGGTCAAAGTTCCAAATATTTACCCAGAAGAAATGTTATGACACAAAATACAAAAATTCAAGATGGTTCACTCACTCTTAACTGCCATGCTTATAGACATTTCCAGTAACCTCCCTGATTATTCAGTTCATACATGAGAAATGAGGTATCCTCTTAAAAAAGCGTGTTCTGTTAAACTAGCTCTAGAAGATACGTCATAAGAGCTTCGAAAAGAAATAAAACTATAGACGATTACAACACAATCAAACTACGGTTACTGTGAGCAATTTTGTAAAAATGTGTTGCGTTGTGCCTGATACTGTACTCAATGAACACTTTGTTTTCATCGATACGAATATTATAGCCGAATACCGGTACCTTAAGTATCTGATTTTTTTTTGTGTTAAATACATGGGTGTAACCAATATTATAATTTTTCGTAGCTGAGAAATAAATAGAATAACGCATCATTTTACATCCATGTGCAGTCTGCGACGCTAATAGAATTGACAAAAACTCAATCGAACCACTGTCCTGTAACACCAGTCCGCGGTCGCTCTATCAAAGTAATACGGCCATAACTCTGAGATTTTGAAAAATGAGTTTCGACCATCGCCTGAAAAAGGATGTTTGAATCTTTTAAAGAAAAAAATATCATAATTATTCCTCTAATATTTATAGTTTAATAATAATGATTTGATGTATTTAAGGATTAAACTTTCCCTCGTTGTGAAATAACATAACTAGTTTGAAAATGGCTCTCGTATTGTTAAAGGTTATTCTTGTGAAATATGTAATATATTTTAATTTAGGCCATCAACAATAAGTATACAATCTTATATTGCTGTCCTTACAAATATCAAATTCTGACTTGTGGCTGTATTACTTTGACAGTGCGATATGTGTGCAATTGCAGCAAATACGACGTGTTTTTTAGTAAATTCAGAATGTTATTAGCATTGATATAATTTTGTATTTATTTAAGTTTTTGATTGCTGTTGTCGTATGGAACAATTTAAACATGCAACGTACTGACCTTGAGAGCCGAACTCAGTAGCGTAGTCGGCCATGCGCCGTTCTACGGTGCGAGAGGTCCTGGGTACGAATCCCGGCCCGGGCTTGGATATTGTGTTGTTCAGTCGCCAAACTTCACCAATCATAGACTCTTAAGACGTCATTAAAGGTCCGTAAAATACTCTCATATCACCTTATTAACTTTGAGCAAGCAATCAGAGCGCCATAAATTAATTAAATTACATGCCCTGTAATAACTACCAAGTTCTTGCTTTTGAGTACACGATTTCTCATTTTTAAAGTCATAACCCAGAAAAAATAATATCACAGTGTTTAAAGTTAGGTGTTTTAGATTTGTTAAAATTATCTTAGTACTTACAAAAGGCCAGTTAGTTGCAATAAAACATAGCACAACTTGAATGCGATGCACAAAATCGGGAATTATAAAAAAGCAATCTGTAACAGATAATTGGGCTTAAGTTGTTTACATAGTAATACATAACTGCTAAAAAGTTTCCGGTACGTAGAAAATTACAACGAAAATTTTTCGGTTGTCATTCAGTCTTCACTTTCTGTTGTACTACGTACCACAAGTCGGCAGGTGTCGTCAAACTCCCACGTCTAGGTGTGTGGAATTACAACGAAGTCCAGATATGTCTGTGCGTCGAGGCCACTGTGTCGTTCTTTGTGTAAACATTAGGCACCGTGCTTCAGACAAAGTGTGTGATATGTGCATGTTCTGTGACAACTAGTGTTTTCTGAATAGCAAGTGCATTTGCGGGGGTTGTTGCTAATTGGAGAAGCGTGCCGTGGCGATGATCGTGTAACACAGTACTAGGGAGTCTACCAGCCTACGCGTGGAGAGCTAACAGTCATAAAACACATCATTTGTAATCTGTTATTTTTATTCAAATAAACTAAGTGATGTATGAGTTAGTTTAGGTTATACAGTATGCGGCCACATAACTTCCTGCTTTGAAATGCGCGCTATTCAGCCTGTAGATGTTTTAGCGGGACGGGAATTGTTTCATTCGAGAGACGTTGGTTCAAAGATTTGTTCCCCACCGCTGTCAATCGCCACCATGCATTGAAACAGAGAGGAGCGTATGTAAACATATTTGAGGAATTTTTTCCCTCGCGGCTTGATGAATTGGACTTAAGGAAAATTTGGTTCCAACAAGACGGAGCAACAATCCACATTTCAGGGCCATCGATGGCTGTTTAGAGGAAACACTTCCCGGAGCGCCTTATCTCAGTAAGTGGCGATTTGAAGTGGCCAGCCCGCTCCCCCGATTTGGCACCTTGTGATTTTATTTTATTTTTGTGATTTGATATCCTGCGTTTATGTCAACCGTCCAAGGACTCTACACGTCCTGAAGGCCAACATTCAGGCAGAAACTGCCAACTTACCCACTATTATGCTGGTAGGTGCCATGAGAAACGCCAAAAATCAGCTTATTCAGTGAATTGGCATTGGGGGCGTTACCTACTTGATTTCATTTTGAAATCTTTGTACAACCAATATTTATATATGTAGGGGCCTACCTACTTTACAAAAATTAAAATGGAAACTTTCTGATCCACATAATGGGTTTTATTGTCGGTATAGATCAATTTGACACACAAAATTATACTCAGTGTACGCGTAAATGAATTAGATAAAGATCTTTATAGTGTGAGCTCGTAAGCACAGCAGAAACTAAGATAAACTTTAATTCATTTCCACCGTTGCAATAAACAAAATGGAACCATGCCACAGTCAGTTACCTGTTTTTGACTGTGTTGGCGAGTTGCGACTACGTTTTAAAAACAAATAATTTACTCGTCAAAAATTGTAATTTATGTAAATATGTTTCTGCCCGCGGTATCTTCTACTCATTACTTACACAGCAACTGCTATTTCCTTTTAATAAATTACATGTCGAGTATGTACGCTAAAGTTTTGGTTCTACCGTCAGTTGTTAGGATTATCACTTTTCAAGGTGAGCTGGGCAATGTTGAGTTGTCCGTGTGAAAAACAAATAGTTTTTACATGTCGATCTCTGCGTGCTTTTAGCGAATATTCCTTGAGTAAAATAGGACTTGATGGGAAATTTTAGCTACTTTAACTCGCAAAGTTACTCAGCTGTCATCAATTAGTATGGCAACATACCCCTAACTCAGTCGGTATCCCTTACTAATTTGAGTGTACCCCCCACAGTCCTTCATAACTTAGGTCATAAAACTTTTTTTGTGATGTTGCACAGATGAGACTGAGCGGCATTCTGAGCGATCTTAACTTCCGTAAAAAGTGTATTAGCAATTCCAGAGGATGTAACAAATGTGACGATGTCATGAACACTTCTCATTTCTATGCTGGTATAAAGTTCAGAAGAAAGAACCATCTAAGTGCCTCCAGAAGCATATCTGAGAAATACTTACCCATCACCTAATTACGTGATTTCTAAAAAATTTAATGACAAAGCTGATTATTTTTTAGATGGTAGCTAGGGCTTAACATTTTTTCGAAAACAAGACCATTAGGTACAGAACAAATTACGTAGACACGCAGGATTAGGAATGGCCATGGCCAGTATTACGGAATAATCCCAGTATTCGCCTGGAGTGATTTCTAAAATCCAAGAAAAACAGAAATTAAAGAAGAATGGGCCGGGAATACAATCTGCGAGCCCAATTGATTTACTAATTTAACTTAACTGTTAAATTAATTTGCTGTTGATCTTATACCATAGTTTGTGTGTTGTATCATACTTCTCACAGATAAGTCATGTTTTGAAGACAGCTTCAAATCTGGTTAGCTCTGTCATAACATACTTAGGCAAGAACAGTTTTTCCAGAGTTAACAGTCAGCTTGAATATACCATTAATATACATCCCGTTTATTCCGTGCTGTCTACTTCCCTGAAATTGCATGTTCACTTAAGAGACAGTCTGTATATTTCTTACAAAGACTCGGCAGGTCACAGAGGTGATAAGAATCAGCGCAATTATAGGAATTATTTCGCTGCTTAGAGGAAAACCTACGCAGCAGCTTTTTACAAAGTGATAATGTTCCAGTGTTTGACATCCTCCAGCAAGACTAAGGGCGTTTAATGCGGACTGAACCAAGACGTCATTCACATTATCAGATACATGTATCCTTTCTTCTAAATACGTTATAAATGATGCGTGAAAATATAAGTTACTAGCTGTCCCTTTGCGGCTTCGCCCGCGTGTACTATAGAAAAGTGTAACTAAAGTTTAATAACGTATTAATTGATGGTGTTGCTATATTCTCTGTATATCTTTATAACAACAAATACAAACAGCTTTATCCAGTCCACTACGCTGAGAGTACTTTAATTGCAGAACATCTTTGTTTTTAATTCATCTTTATTTCTCTACAAAATAGCTACCCGGCCGCGGCTTTGCCCGCGTGAAATTATGTAATACAAACAGTAACTCTGGATAAAATATGTGATTAAGGCATTTAACAGCTAGCGTACTCAATAACAGTGAACTATAAATTGTCTTAGCTCAGTGAAAAGAGCGCACGCAATATGCTCGTATGATGTCATGCCATGTCCCATCGCAAAGACTTGCACAGGATACGAACCCGTAACCCCACCCCTCCCACACCACAAACTTTGTACAATACCCGAGTGAATACTTAAAGGCAGGCCGCAATATTACTTTCGTATGTACGGGCTACAGTCCAAAGAGGTTTTATTTATGGTGGGTTAGCAAAAAAAAAAAAAACCGAAACTCCACAGACTTAATTACAGACAAGACATGCCATGAGAGTTATTTCGCGTGTACAGGCTATAGTCCAAAGAGGTTTAACTATAAGCAAGAAATAAAAAGGAAACAAATTTTGAACTATTTCAGGTGTTACGAAAGATTATTCTTAAACACGTTTTATTTTTTTATAGGCTTTCAAGGACGAATTTCCAAAAATCGTTAAATTGATTTTTAGATATTTACTTATGTTTCATTATAAGACAAAAGCCACCTCGATATCTCTAACGGTTTAGGTGATACGACTGATTAATCAAAAAACTGTTTTATTTTTTTATCGGCTTTCAAAAACGAATTTTGAAAAATCCTGAAATTACTTTTTAGGTATTTGCGTAAGCTTCATTTAAAAAAAAATCATTTCGATATCTCAGGTGGTCTAAGAGGAAGAGAGGATTTACTGTAAACGAATTAAACGGCTTTTCACCTCCTTAATATAAAAATTTCGAAAAATCCTGAAATTCGTTTCTAGACATTTGTATTTGCGACCTAACGAAGTGAATAAGACGGCGATAGCCCGTCGGGTTCGAGAAATATCAAAGATTTGCAAAAATACATTTCACCCCGTTCCACCACCTTAGTAGTAGCAGAATTTCAAAATATCCTTTCTTAGTGCGCGCCTACGCCACAAGGGGAAACTTCCCTTAAAATTTCACGTTTCTAGGTCCAGTGGTTTGGGCTGGGCGTTGATGATGAATGAATGAATGAATGAGTCAGTCAGTTAGTGAGTGGGGCACTTTCTTTTATATATATATACTAGCAGTCCCCCGCGGCTTTGCTCGCGAGTATTATGCGTTGTTTACTTTAATTGAAAAACCTCTTTGTACACAAGATTGGTACTTCAGTCATCAATTGTTAGAATGTCCAAGCGGCTAGTTGAACTAATTATGCAGCAGGATAAGTAGCTATAGCTGTCCACGCGAAAAGCAGTCTTAAGTTTGTCCCTGCCACTAACAGCGACTTCGACTGGGCCTTATTTATAGTATGCCTATTTGACGTTGTGGGGTAATTACAGACACCTAAGGTAAGAGGTTAATCGAATGAGAAACATCTGTTTACCCTGTGCACAACCATTGGTGACGGTGCCCACAATTATATATTTTCAAAATATTCACGTTAACTTTATTGACATTACAAAGTTTCAGTGGGTAAAGGTTTCGCGGAAAC
>PNEQ01103499.1:0-15510 GCA_003012365.1 Medauroidea extradentata | reverse complement strand
GGCAACGTTGCAGATGGGACCTTGCAGCGTGTTGCCTGCACATGCCAGAAATGTTACATGGGCAACGTTGCAGATGGGACCTTGCAGCGCATTGCCTGCACGTGCCAGAAACGTCACATGGGCAATGTTGCAGATGGGACCTTGCAGCGCATTGCCTGCACGTGCCAGAAATATTACATGGGCAACGTTGCAGATGGGACCTTGTAGCGCATTGCCTGCATGTGCCAGAAATATTACATGGGCAACGTTGCAGATGGGACCTTGTAGCGCATTGCCTGCATGTGCCAGAAATATTACATGGGCAACGTTGCAGATGGAACCTTGCAGCACGTTGCCTGCACGGGCCAGAAATGTTACAGTTGTAACTTTCCCCACCATATCAGTTAGTTTCATTTCTGGCCAACAGATGCCATGAATGTATAATGGTAATTGTTTTATATTCATTGTACAAATAATCCGAAAATTCTGTGTTTTACATGAGCTATTTGGGTATTCCGTTAACTCTATTTTAAAAATCTTAAAAATAGGGAAACAACTTCTAACATTGTAAAACTATTTAGTATTCACTTAATTATGTCGGGAATAGTAAACATTTTATTTAAGCATCATTAATAGTGCAATAATTTTCATATCAGTGATTGTGCTTCCACGCTGAATATCAATACAAAAAATGGTAATTTTTTGATCTCATATTTCGTCATCATTCTGACATTAAGTGATGATATTGTAAATATTTGAACTTTGCGCAAAGGTGTACGGAAGGAAAAAAATTAATCTAGAAGTTTTGAAATAAGGCTATTCAAGTTATAACAATATGCGAGTCATGTGCTTTCGAAACGCTGGCAACGTGCAGGCAACCTGCTGGCGAAGTGCAGATAACGTTGCAATGTGACGTTGCCGGCACCTATTAGGTACATTTTATGGCACAACAGAGCACGTTGCAGAAATGTGCTGGATGTGTGCTATAAACGTGCTGGCAACGTGCAGCTTGTGACGTGCAGGAAACGTCACATTGTAAGGTTGCCTGCACGAGACATTGGCACGTTGCCTGCATCTATTCTGCACATGTTTGGCACATCACAGCACGTTGTAGCAACGTCACATTGTTACAGTGTGACGTGCAGGCAACGTGCAGGCAACGTTGTCGTGCTGTTAGGGTGATGGTATAGTTACTAACCTGACCTCAAAAATAATTTTTAAGCCATGTCTATGGCTGACTTGGCTTTTTAAAAATAATAACTTGTGTGACGTTAAACCTATGGAGAAAATATATTTGATTAAGAAAACTCTTCTGTAAGTCACACATTCAAGCGAGACGCGGAAGTTGCGTCTTATGTACTAACACAGTGGAACCGCTTCGGCCATTTTCGGTTCTTCACTCGGTTACGCCCGGATCGAGCGAGAGTTCGCGCATGCGCCAAGCACCGGAGGACTCAGGAGTTGCAAGGCCATATATAAATTACAATTGTAGTTCCCTAGCCTAGGAAAGCTATCGTTCGATCAGCGAGCAACGTATATTTACATTTCAAACCAACCTAATTAATATAGATCGCAGTATTTCGCAGCCGTTGTCTTCATGTTCGCAGTGATATTATAGCGTTCCTGTCGTAACATGTAACGTGATGTTGGGAAAACCATTGGTTTCCGGAACTATGTTTCTTAGCATTATTTGCTTGTTTCATCGTTCTCGACACACCCTTTCGTTTGTACTTATAATTACCAAACATTCTGTAAATAGTCTTAAAAATATTTTAAAATGTTATCAATGGCGTTAAAACATGAAAATACGGAAGAATTAAAATTATGTTATAAGAAATATATTGCAAAAGTTTCTCTTCTTAGTTACGAAGTGTTTTATATGAATATAGTAATTGATAATTATAGAATAAAGTATGTATTTTGTAAACAAGGAACCATACACACACTGTGGTAGGCTCTTACATATTCCAACTAAAATTACCTTGTAAACCCTATATATTCTACCTTGTTTTACAGCATAAGTACTAAATAACTGTCCGGAGGCTCGTCAGACAAATAAAACTCAAGTATACAGTCTAACGCGCATCGTGATGTTCTTTGTCGGAAATGACGAGCGACATTAACGCAGATCGAAGCCGTCGCATTTCTCCCGCAGCACCTGTAATTTTTATTCGCCTCCGTCGAGTCGCGTGCGAGCAAACGAGACGTGGCAGCCGAAGGGCGCTATCAATATGCCCCGGACGTCTGACGGGACGCGACACGCGACGAGGCAAAGGAAAAGGCGAACGAGGAGGGTGAAAGTTACGGGAGAAAACCCCTACCCCTTCCTCTATAGAGTCCCTACGGAACTACCCTTCCAGCATCCTCACCCCTCGGCCCAACATTCAAGTTCTTTCGCTCTTGGAAACCCTCGCGCAATGTCGGGGAGTTCACTCAGCCCCTCTTTCCCTCTCTCCTACCACGTGTCAAATTCAATCTTCTTTTCGCCCCGAATACATTATACACTAGCATTCCGTGCGCGGTAAAGAGACGGACACACACACACACTTTCACTCAGAGCACTATCTCAGCTCTCCACTGCTGTGTGTTACGTGAAACAAAATAGCTGTCACATAAAATAAAACCATTTTTGAGGATTCTTGAGGAAAACCTCAATCTGCTAAAATAAGAGGGTATATCTGATTTGTTTGCCGCCACTGTTTGCATTGTAACAACATTTTGGTATCTCCTACAGAACAGATTGTTTCTTCTGCAAAACAGAATGTTTCCAGTTCATAAAATATTGTTTCTTCTTCGCGGTAAAGAGTTTTTTCCTCGGATCAGTGTGTCCTGTCCTTTCTACCTATGAATGTATTATCTTCTACAAATTATATTACTATTTCTTGAAGAATGCGTTGTTTCTTTTATAAAGCGGTAAGTATCTTCAACTGCAATGTTCGTTTCTTCTTCAAAGATGATTGTATCATCCACATAAGACATCGTCTCTAAAATAACGGATTGTTTCTTCTGATGAATAAATGAATAAATGGTTTCTTTCATTTAACATGTTTCTTGTACAAAACAAATAGTTTCTTCTATAGAACCAAATAATTCTTCCACAAACCAGACTGATCCCTCTGCAGAGCAGATTGTTTTTACAGAACAGATTATACCTTCAATAGAGATACTAATTTTTCTACACAACATATATTTCTACATATCACAGTGTTTTTTCCTACAATTCTCTTTTTCTGTAACGACAATCCGGTTAGTGCAAATAATGAGATGTATTAAATTATATGGTGTATAAAATTGGCAAGACAAATAATGCGCATTACTGTGAGTGTTAGGATGATAAATACCTTTGAAAACTGTGAATTAATGTTCTTCACAACCCTGGTATTTAGAAGCCGATTCAGATATTACTTGCTCTAAAATGAACGATTTCGCCATATATATCGCCGTAGAGAGGTTAAAAGTGTTCAAAGTAACTATGGTTACTAATTTATATAAATTATAAACTTACTTTTTCTCGTTAAGGTAATGTAAATTGCATGGATTTGTAATGCATAATTTTATAACATGTACTTTACTGAATATGTTCCCATACTGATTCAATTCTGAAAAACTTATAAAATGTAGAAAAACGGTTAGAAAATCACCGAATTAATTGCGTGCTTACAACAAATTCGAAATAAAAACCTAAAGCGAAGATCCTAATATAAGCCACATGAATTTTTGATACATTGGTTTTACGAAGATGTGATAGATTTGCTGTAGCACTTCAGATTTTTGTAAGGACAGAAAGGTTTACAAAATAAATATATTGTATGAATCTGACATTCAGTTGTCAATTAGTTGCTCGAAATTACTATACTAAATTTTTCAGGAAGTATGAAACATCTGATACTTGAAATTGCTTCTATGTAATAATAATACTAGGGTATTGATAGACTTCTTCATTAGTCTACAATTATATATTAAGTAATGAAAACACATATAGTAATACTTACTTTAAATGAAAATCGTATATTGACCTAATTAATAAAATATAAATTTATGCTTTTAAAATTAGTGCTAAGTTCCACCCCTCAGCCGAACCCATGGGAATGGTGTCACCTAGCCGCTTAGAGATGATAGTCAGAAATGGGTGTTTTGAGCATCAAACTACCTGTGAGGATTCGTAGAGATAGTTAGGATATTTTAGCAGCCACAAAAGTTTTGGTAGTAATCGTAATTTAAAATTAATTTTGTAACTTAGGTTTTTATTTTCCTTTATCTGACTTTGTTTGAAAATTTTTGCAACTTCCTGTAAATTCATAACATCAACGGCCGCTCCAGGATAGGTGATTATTAGACCATGTATAGAGCCACTGATCTTTAGTAAAAAGTATTCAGCACGAACTTGTTTCAATGCTTTCCATGCACATATAAAATTCTGTTTCACGGCTAGTGATGGAATAGTTCCAGCTATCATATTTTTGGGGTTCTACCCAAAAATTACAGACTTGCGATGTAATTTTATTCTCGTTGGTGTAGCAAAATGACCGACTGCTCTGCACAGGGACATGCTGCCAAAACCACAGAACACAATTGCCAAGTTGGAAAAATTTTTGTTTCACCTATACAAGACTAGTAAGAGCAGCAAACCCAGAAAGAAGTTGCATTTTTTTTTTTTTAAATCAGCATGTACCATATTCCAAAGATTCCATCAGAAAGTTACATAACATTGTCGTTTAAGCAGTGACTCAGTATATTGTTTAGGGTTGGAATATATTCTCTGGATCAAATATATCATTAAAATACCAAAGCTCTTGAATGCTTTTAAATATTTTTCACAGCAGTGACCACAGAACCTGTGGACACTAATGCAGACCCTTGTTCTCTTTTGTTGTACTGTATCGCATCTACATTAAAATGGGTAAATGAAGTGTATTACCTATTCCCATTATAAGCTCTACTGATCGTGAATGTAAGCTATGGCCTAATATTTCTCTGGCCTAATAATAACAAAGGCATGGTGTTTGCGTAATTAAATATCTGAATATTCTTCGTAGAATTTCTCTGTTTAGGGTTTGTATAGCTACCTATGGTCAATATTTTGTAAAATTTTTTAACATCTGTAAAAGGGCAAGACTTTTTTAGTTCTAAAAAGTATCTAAGATGTCCATTTATCCGTTTGTTCTGTAAAACGTTTCCTGCATTGTGCCACGTATTACAACATATTAACAGTTACTGCCAACAAGTACTTGTCACATTTTACTGAAGTTACATAAAGCATAGTTTTATAGGCAATAATTACTCTGAAATTTACCGCTATGAACATTAATAGAAATGGAAAATGAAAATTGGTTGCAGTGAATGCAGGGAAAATGCGAGTTACTTGAGAAAACCAAGGCCAATTGCAACATACGTCACGTGTATTAAATTTATTCAATATTCGAAAATCAGCTACGAAACTGCTGGGAATCGAATATTGTTCGTTGTGGTCAGTAGCACGTTTGGCGATTGAACCAGAAACATTTTAATCAGACTCACGCCATCAAAAATCCTTCACAGCAGTCCTAATAATAACCTGGGATCTCCTGAAATTAATCCACTGTGTTACTTGCCTAAGCCAAGACAAAAAACTAAGACAAATTTAAGTGAGTAGCAGATGATACAAACCAAGGAAATATATTTTACGCACGAGAGTAAATATTTTTCAAATAATGTTGAATCACATTATTACAGTGCTTCTTGTTGTAGTCTGGAAACATTTTATATCATTGTTCTCACAGGGAACTATCGTTTTGCCTACAATAGTGGCGATTGAAATGTAGACGTAGTGCATTCTAGATTAATGCCTGTTACGCTTAATGCCAGTTAGCCAGAACGCTGGAAAGTATACATGAATGTTAGCAAAATTTCTGCTCGAGAACACAGAGCTGATTGAAAATATGAAAAACAGCTATGTATGTATGTGTGAGAATGAGGAACGGCGCCAAGGGCGATGTTGACCGACTCATCTGGGCCCCGATTAAATACGACTGCTCGCTATTTGCACCTCCGCAGCGTAGTGCAGGTGCAGAGTAAGCAAAACGCGTTTTATATTTCTATGGCCATGAACTTTTCGCGAAAATAATTTTGCCACAGTTTTGTTTCATTGGCTTACATCCACCTCTTGATCTCTACTTCATGGTTATTGTCAGCGTGTCCTTGGAAAATGACGTCTCTCATTGAACTGCGCCAATCAGAAAAAAAGTTACTGCGACCGAAGACGCCTGTTATTTGCGGGTAGAACCCTCAAGACACGTGAGAATTAAACATCCAATCACTGACTCTAAAGCAGAGACACAGATGTGTATGTAAGACACTGAAGCGAACTGGGGCAACATCCTTTTCGCCTAAAGTTCATTGCCTTATTTTGCATTTGTGTGAGTACTTATTTCCAATACAGGGCAACCAAAAGCGAGCGCAGGTGGAAATTTTGCGTTACACGCAAAATCGGTTCCCTGCGGCCTGAGTTCGGACATTACACATCGTAAGTTTCGTTTTGTTGAGAAGCTGTTTTATCTGTGTTCACCGCATTCGGAACTGGGCTGAGTATGAAAGCCTCGTAGTTCGCTACAGCACTGCAATTTTCGGAGTTTGATGACGTTGCAGCGGTAGCGAACGCAAATCTGGAGTACGTATGCAAGTCGCATACTGTCGACACCGCTTCTACATCGCGGTATCCTCCACGAGGTATATGGCCGGCGATACATATTACCTTAGCAGACAATAATTACTTAATAAAACAATGTGATTTGATCTTTATGGAATAGGTATGTTATTTGAGTCAAAATTAATAAAAAAATATAAAGTTACTGAGAGTATAGCTCCGCGCTTTTAACAATTCCCAAGCATAAATCAGTGCGTTAAATTAATCGTTTAGGTTATGGCGGCTAGGAGGAATCGAAATCGAAACATTCACGTATCGAATGGCACTAGTGGCCGACAGTGGAACTACGTAGTATGTTGATGTTCTTGTAGTCAACAGATGGCGCAGGGGTGTACAAGATCAATATTTCAGACGTAAAAATAATAGCATAATAATGTATTGTAATATGACTCTGGATATATTCATATTACAAATGTAACGCTAGTTACAAAGCTGTATTAAAATTTGTTTCTTGTACTATGTAGTGCCAGTACCGTTTACAGTATTGCCTTTAATTAATAACATGAGGAAATAATATACTCGTATTGACTTTCATCGCAAACACTACACTTTGTTTGCGAAAAATCTGTAGACTTGTAAATAAATATTCTTTATTTTCATCAAAATTTTAAACGAGCTCAATAATCGCAGTGATGAGACGGGAATCATTCAGAGGAATAGTAATTATTGATGTGGCCAAAACTACAAAAATTTTAACTTAACTATCAGTAAGTTATTTCATGCAAAGAAATGTATTTTATTGCCACGGAAGTCGTCAAGAGACAAAAAATAGTAGCAAAGAGACAGAAACCATAATGAGAAATCACATTTTCAACACCCATAGCTAAATACTAGCACCACTATTATGTACGTTAGCTTCCTTAAATATTGACGTCATAGAACTTCGTTAACCCGCAGCTCCGCAGAAACATAACGAAACACGCTCCGGAAAAGAGTTTGTACTCACTATTTGCGGTACGTGTTTGGTTAGCACTCGGTACATATCGCAACGTCCCGGACGAGTTCGATCTCAGGGCACAGGGTGCGGTATCGCCTCTACCGCAAGACACAGGCGTGCAGTGGTATCGTAGAACACTCGCCTGACTAATACTTTCAGTGGGGACCCTGTTTTTTAATTGGTGGAAAGTTGTAAGCATAATCCAACACACCTTTACATCGTAGTTTCGCACATATCCCGGGAGTAGATGTTCAGCCATAATAGATTAAAAAGCCGTTTTTAGGCAGTTTGGAAGGCTCCGATTTAATCTTTCTAACTAACGTGATGTTTTGAAACTACACATACCACATTGTTAGAAGCGTTTGTTTTTTTCCTATATGCACAAAATAGAAACAGACTTATAAGTTTCTTAAAACAAAATAGAGTTCTGCTAGAAAGCTGCAACGCTGCTTAGTGTTTGCAAGGTAGGCAGGCGGCTGCTTTAATACCTAACAATGTTCAAAATTATATTATGTTTTTTATTTATCATAACATTTAATATTATTATTACCAAACTTTTACAGAGAAATGCTGTGTTAGCCAGGAAGTATTGCAGTGTCAGACATGGCCCTCAGGAAGATAAAATTTCTTGAATCTGTGAAGCCATAATTAAAAGAAAACATTCTTAAACGTATGCATTTATAGAATGGCTGAGATAGTTTCGCGAAAAATTTTATTTTTCATATCCCGCGCCCATACTACGATAGTCAGAACAGCGGTAGTAAGGCATATATGTGTAGCGCAAGAGTGGATTATCTCTGTGCTATGTTGTCACATTATTGATACTGTAATATAATTTATAATTTTCGATTTTAATACTACTGGTATAAACGTTTCCCCCGTCATGCTGTTGAACAACCTGGCAATCAAGCATTTATAGGTTATGTAGTAGAAAGGTTTTCATTATATCAAAGAAAATATATAATTAGAGATTTTAAAGTAACTGTAAAATATATCTCTTTAGAGTAAAGAAAATCTGTACTGCATACGTTTGAAATGTCTGTAAATTTTTTATAAAAGTGCATTTTGGTGAAAATATAATTTTATTTTTTAGCAAACAACCAATTTAATTTGATACTAACGCTTGACATATTTAGATACGAAAGCCATATACAGTACTTTAAAAATGTTTGTTTCCAGCAAAGTTGATTTGCCGTAGGAAAAAAAATTATGTATATAAAAATTCCGCTGCAAAAACTTTGTTTGTACCAATGAAAGTGTGAGAGTGTATAATTCGCACAGTAAGCACATTTAAGGCGTTGTTGTATTCTTTGTTTGAAGATAATATTTTGATTTCCTGTGTTCTTATAACCTGAAAATTGTCTTGAAAGTAATAACATGATACAGATTTATCCTTACTTAAAGAAATAAATGGCCAAGGCATTTTGTGTACACATTATTTTAGCTTACGATGCAGTCTTCGCACTTTCTCACTTTACTTTGAGAAGCCTACGTTACTCAGAAAAAAAAATTGAAAGTGATGAAAAGAAGAGAAATCGGTGTATCTCTTCCAAATTCTTCCAGCTCTGTTGCATTTTCAATTTTTTTTTCCACTGTCCATTTATTCCGCCTGCCTAAGAAGTGAGTGGCGGAAATTAAGGTACGAGGGCGTGGTCAGGATTTACCTTCTCACCCCCTAACCCTTCACTCCTCGACAGCGGGGAGTCACGGAAGGTATTAACCACCACAGACGATTCCCGTGATGACAAACCAAATTTCCTGCTGTAGCGAATCAACCCTTATTTCCTTTATACTCCTAACCTTGCAATTGCAAATATTCGTGAAAGAAACCTTCCACGCAACCCTGCCTCGTGAGTTTTTTTTTTTTTTTAATCTTAGGAACTTAACGTCAAGTACCAGAAAAATTCGCTTTCTGGTTTAGGTAGGCCTACAGCCTATATAAATTACATCTTCAAAGTAGTACCATTTTCAATAGGTTATTCACTCATTTTTCACGTGCTATAAATTCCTGAACCAATAACAAAGAAGCAAAAAAAGGCCTAATGTTGTGGTATCCACTATGTCGTCAATCATCCAGTGAGTGACCGCTGTATGTCTGACTACATCGATATTCTTGAAAGATAGTCTACATGTCACTGTAACCGCGTAATCTATTTGTTGTTTACAAATGCCTCTGGGGCGTCGTCTACAACAATTTTCATCGTCATATTTTTATTTTTATATTCGTTCCAGATTTCTTCTTATTTCAGACATAAAATGTGACTAAAACTTTCTCTGAAAATTGGCATCCCTCATAGTTTTTGCGTAATGATTCGTAAACGGAAAACAATTTCATTTTATAGTTTTATTTACGCCACTAAATCCAACTGACCAATCAAAATGAAAAAAAAAAAATCACATTGTATAAAAATGCTGCAGGTTACAACTTGACACATATAAAACTAAAAATAAAACTTATTTTTATTTAAGCAAATACGCTGAATTTATAAACAAAAAAAAATTATACCAACTTTTTTTAAACACAAGAATATTATTTTTTTACTACTGGCTGAGAAATTAAGTGGTCGCAGCCTGCTGAGAAAACTGGCAAAAAGGACTTTACACAGTTCAATAATTTACAATTTGACTAAACGTTCCCGTTCCTGTGAGTATTTCGTCATTGCACAAAATAATCGTACAATTTAAGTAACAGAAGTTATTAAACAATTAAAATTGATTATTTCAAAACGAAAACTTTGTGTTATAACATTATATTCTTGCCATAAATGCATTCGTAAATATTCCGACAGTAAGCCCCAGTTAATGAAACGTTTATCACAAACACAAACTCACTTACCAGTAGTTCACTAGTACTATTTACTAGGTTTTCCGAGTACATATTTCTTACAATTTTCGAATCAGTTATTACTTCAAAATATAAATAAACAATTTTTATAATATGAAACGCATATAGGCTATTGGTTATCTTAAATGACCATCTTGACTTTAAATTTAAATTTTTTGTCAAACGAAAACGTAAAAATTTGTCGGTTCCATTGACTTCTACTATCAAATGTAAATACTTTGTCTGCAGGGGTTTCGAATACTAAAATTATGACTTACATAAAAGCTAATTGTCATTTATTTTATTACTACCCTACATTCCTAACGAAAAGTAGGCTTATGAGATCACTATTATGTGTGTGTGTACTTATGTGTGTGTGTCTCCCCTAAAAACATATTAATCAATGGACCGAATTTCATAAAACAAACTTTGTACATATTGTAACATAGCATTTTGTCCAATGTTACAGATGCGTATAAATTTCAATTTATTTGTCAATTAACCTAGGTATTTACTATTCTATGACCATAGATACCACGTGCCAGGAACAATGTAAGTTTTAATTGTCTATGAAATGAATGTATAAGGTATTGTGGTTTTGAGACTTTAATGACTTCTACAGCTTTTATATCTATGCTAGGAATATTTTGTTTTGTATCACGGATTACAACCTGATCTGATCATATTGGCGAACAAACACGGGGTAAGCTACGAGGAAAGTATTGATTGGAATGGGTGTTGCGACGTTAAAACAAGAGAAGTAGTTTTGTTGAAGAACGATTGAGAAAATTTTATGGAAAAAGGAACGTTCCCGTCCATGATGCCGAACAGACGTGTAGTCAAGAAGACTTGAGAATTTCTTCGAAGAGACGCTACATTGTTCATACGCGTCGTCAGAAAGGTCTCACTTTACTTGACTAATACCAGGAGAATTTCATTGGAAAATCATACACGATGTCAACGCCGAAGAAGGACGTTCCAGGGAATTGTAAAGAAGAGCCCGTGGATCAGGCCTTTCCATAGTCCACTTCGTGTTCGTTGCTGTCCAGGTCTCCGAAGTCTACCGTTCGACGGGTCCACTATTCGATGAACGAGGGGAACGAGAGCTTCATCTGAGGACGAAGAGGTCGCGATCGTCTTACGAGCACCAGGAGTACGTGGTCGCCGCCCCAGGACGAGAAGGATGTGGTCGAATGAGTATAGAGGGATGATCTAGAGACAACCGTCCAGACCTACTGCAAGACATCCTCGGTAAGACCCACCCAAACTACGCCGTCGTGTCAAGTTCCCGAAAATTTTGTTGATTAGACAGAACAGCATCAAAATTCTTCTTATATCTCAACGGGTGCGATTCACTTCAAATGAACAAATTCCTGAGATCGACCGGAGATTTCTAAACTTGAGCTAGCAAAGAGTTTAAGAAGTTTATAAGTTGTTCCGGGAACAAACAGGAAAATGGAAACATCTGGAACACAGAAAACCAAGTAGAACCCGGGTTTGTAAGTTAATTGATGGTCAGGTTCGTACCCGAGTTAATCACCTTGGTCACGGTAGAAACACATCATTTTGAAAATTCATACACTATCATAAGTTCTGCTTATTTATTTATCTAGTTGCCTGACTTGTCTGTAGAAGTCATTATATTTCCTATCATATGAATTCTGTTTAAATATACTTCTTATAACTTCTAGAGGCGTTTGGTTTCCATTTGGTCAGTAGCTCTAGTAATAGAGATATTGGTTGGTTTTTCCTATATTATCTCATCCTTTATTAAAGTGAAAGAAAAGGTTTCACAATATTTTTTTTTGCAGAGATGTAGAGAGAATAAAAAAAATGGCAACCCAACGTGAGAGCGTATTAAATTTGAAGAATTTAAAATAAAGTGTCAAAGAGAGTAAAATAACTACAAGAAAACCAACCAAGTTTCTTGTAGAGGAAACAAACTAAGTCAGAAGACCGACTGCTTGTTTAGTGCAATAACAAATTGTTGTAATATTGCTTATCGCTGCTATCAAAAGTGTCGGTATAGTTATAAGAAAATGGCGGAACGAAAATTTGTCATGACACACATAGAAGAAGCGATTGACAGCGTAGTTACGCAATACACAACTGAAAGTGACACTTTTTCTCCAGAGATAAGTGTAACAACTGAATGTGTAAATGACGAACAAATTACACTACGGTCGTTAATGACATTTATGCAACATATGCAGGATAATTTTATGGCCGAGTTGAAAAGTAATTATGCTGAGTTGAAAACCGGTCAGGATAATTTTAAGGCTGAGTTGAAAAGTAATTATGCTGAGTTGAAAACCGGTCAGGATAATTTTAAGGCTGAGTTGAAAATTAATTATGCTGAGTTGAAAACCGGTCAGGATAATTTTAAGGCCGAATTGAAAAGTTGTCATGCTGAGTTGAAAAGTAATTATGCTGAGTTGAAAGCCGGTCAGGAAAATTTTAAGGCCTGGTTGCAAGATGAAATTAAGACAATTCGCGAAGACATTAGCGCGGATCTAGCAGTAGTTTTGAGGGGCTGGAAAAACGACATGGATGAACGTTTGGAAAAAACCGAAACGACCGCTAGAAATTGTAATGCTTTATTGCAAGAAACAGTACGCGAATCGAATGCTCGATTTCAGAAAGTCGAATAACAAGTACACGAAGTCATGAGGCACATTGACACTCAAAGAGAGGAATTGGTGAACTTACGCAACACAAACCAAAATGAATTTGAGAACTTGCGCCAGGTTAATAAGACTGAGTTGGAGGTTTGGTCGCGTAAAATAGAGGGCGATTTGACGCGAAAATTTGAGCAAATGAAAATACCGTCTCGCGCCGAAAGTATTACCTATGATGAGTTTGTAGAGCAGGCGGAACAGCCGAGTATTTTAAAGAATGCAGACTGTAAAACAAATAATACTATTATAAGTTCTGATCCGGAACAAGGTCTGGTAAACACTACTACTATAAATGAATTACGTAGTCATCACAAGGAGACGTCTGGAATGAATGAGGTCACACAAGCGATGCATATGGCTGCGTTGTTCCACCATCCAGTACAACAGATTAGTAGGTCAATACCACGATTTTCGAACAACGAATACGATAATCCTATGACGTTTCAAAAGCAGTTCGAGGAGTACGCAGAAATTTTTAACCTCACTGATAACGAAAGCATTAGATATTTAAGCTTTTCGTTAAAAGGTACAGCAAACTATTGGTGGGAGGTCGAGAAGACGAATACCAAGACTTACGCCGAGTTTCGCCATAAATTTACTAAGCATTTCTGGGGACCAAGGGCACAAGGGCTTGTAAGAGCGTTATTACACCAAGCGAAATATGATCCCAGAGGAAACCGAAGATATGTTAACCACTCAGATGCCAGCGGTATATCAAGTAGAATTAGTGGGAAAATATAACCTTTCCTTGACAGAATTTAGAGAACAACTAATAATGCTTGACAAATTAGAGCGTCAACTGCGTCGTCAGCCATGGGACAACCGTAGAGAGAGACCTACGGGAAATGAAGGCTATCCAGGCAAAGATAAATTCTGGCGTAGAGAAAATAAAGACCGCGAAGTTGAAGTAAACGCTATGCGTAAAATCCGCGAAAGCAAGTCTGATGACGAGGCTGGATATGGTAGTCGCCAGAGCCAGTATAGTATAAAGAAATGCTGGAAAAAAAGAAATTCGCGAAATTTTCATCGACAGGGACGATGAAATAAATCATCGGAACGTCGAACGTCGAGGTCAAGATCGAGGAATCGCGAAAGCGAAACAGACGACAGCAAGAAACGTGACGCATGGAGAACATCGCCGAAGAACAAGCGACGTAGAGTATCCAGGTCACCAACTAAAAAAGGTAACGAAGGTTATTTTAATCGTAATGAACCGTTGAATCCCAGCGCGCCCGAGTATGAAGGACCGGGAAATAGCGAAAGAAGATCACGCTCTTCATCGCCAAGAAAGAAAAATTTAAACTAGTTTCGTCTGGTGATGAAGGTCTCCAATCGTCAGTTATTGGTAAGGCAGCACCTCAGGAGACATGTAAAGGAGTAGATGTTTATGAAATTCACAGAGAAAATCGCGATCAGAAAACAGTATTTTGTCGACGTAACGTAAGTCGTGAACACGAAATGGCGGCCGTGCACACACATACACCAGAGAGGAATGACATAGACTTGCTAAGAATACTTGCAATTTTTAATAGCGAGAATGACAGAGATTTTTTAATGCAAGACTCTGAAGACATAGAGGAAACCAAGTTTGACATTCTTTGCCCTGAACTTAAGCTAAATATCTGCGGGGAAGTTTTGCCAACGTTGTTCGATAGCGGAGCTGAAATATCCTGTATTTCAGAAGAGGCAGTAGAATACCTAGTGAAGAAAGGCGTGAAACTACCTATGATGCCTATACAGAGAATAAAGATTATAGGGGCAACGTCTAAGTCTAGTCCGCTTATATCTCGTCAGACGGTTTTGCAAATACAAGGTTTAGGAGGCATAAAAGAAGTTTCCGTTCTGATAGTTAAAGGTTTAGCTAAACCATTAATTTTAGGAGCTGATTTCCTAACTAAATATAAGGTGGTATTAAATTTCGGAGGATGGCTTGTATCTACACCTGAAGTTACGTACGCCACGCAACCGAAAGAATGGCAGTTTGCAGACAAGCTGGTATGCATGTTTAGGAAAGCGGTACCTATTTACACATTAAAACCAAATGAACCTAATGACTGGATCGCTTCATGTGAAGACGTCACCACGATAGTGAATGACCCATCGACGGTCGGAGATATTTGACGTTATAACGATTCCCCGCTGTGACATGGATATTAACCAAGGAAGAACAGAAGAAATCAATGTTGGAGAAGAAATTAAGAGACTAGTCAACAGTCGACTTATATCTGCAGCCAAGAGGAGAGCAAAGTATACCAAGAGGTCGAAGATCGATAAATTTGACATAGGCGATCTCGTACTTATTAGGACACACCCTATATCTCAATTTTGGGCCGGGGTAACGAAGAAACTGTTCCTGTTACATGAAGGTCCTTACAAAGTCAGTAAAGTCATAAGAAGAAATTGCTATGAA
>PNEQ01103498.1:0-15512 GCA_003012365.1 Medauroidea extradentata | reverse complement strand
GAATTCGGAAAATATATTTTAAATGGTACTTGGGATACTTACAAAAGCACCAATTTAAAGCAAAGAGTACTTCGATATCTCGATTGATTCGATAGATATGGAAGGATAATCGAAAACACATTTCACGTATTTTCACCCCTTTAAATAAAGAATTCCGAAACGATTTTGAGTCCTGCCATAGACATTTGTAAAAGTAACCGATTAAAGTTAAAATCATGACGATAGCCAATTGTGTTTCAAAGATAAAGACGATTCATTAAAAACACATTTTGCCCCTTTTTACTGTCTGGGGGTCGAATTTAAATAAAACCTAAAACTACTTTTTAGGTATTTACGTAAGCAATATTTTGAAGTGAATATCAACTCTCTATCCCGAAGGGTTCGATAGATATTAATAGTTGATTGGAAACACATTTAACGTCTTTTCAGCCCCTTAATAGTTGAAATTCGGAAAATCCTTAAATTGGCTAATATCCATTTTTACGAGTGTCCTATTAAAGTAAAAATCACGATGATAGGCCGTCGGGTTCGAGCTCTATCGATGTTTCTTCGGAAACACATTTCACCCCTATTCACCCCCTTAGAGGTCGAATTTCGAAAACTCCCTTCTTAGTGCTCGCCTACGACCTGAAGGGAACCCCCACAAAAAATTTCACGATTCTAGGTCCAGTGGTTTGGGCTGCAGTTTGATATGTCAGTCAGTCAGTCAGGCAGTCAATCAGTCACCTTTCATTTTTATATATATAGATAATCGTACTTTATCTACATAGAAATCAAATTACTGTAAGAAAGGCTTAACATCATGTATTTGCACTTACCTAATCCCTCCTCATGTTTTCCATCATACTTGTAGTTCATTAGTTTCTTCATAAAATAGAAGCTAACACATGTAATGATAAATCCCGTAATCTGAAAGAAACAAATAATTGCTTAGTAAATGCAGGGACTTCAATAATATTAATATTATTGTTAATTGTTTTAGGGTGAAGTATTTCTAACACAACATTGTTATACGTGTTCAAAGGAGCGAGTTCTCTTTCGCGTTGACGTATATTTAAAAAAAAAAATTTAGGCTATATTAAGTTATTTAAAAGACCACTGGTAGGTTGAACATGAAACGTTGACACATAAGCACACATCCCCGGTTTATTAAATAATTGATAATTTTTTATATTTTAAACAACAATATTATATTGACTTTAGTAAAAAAATTGTATCTCATTCTCAAACAGTAAATTATAGTAATGGGAATTATTTGTAACATGTTACACGACTGTAGTTCTAGGTTCTTTAAAATAAATGTTCTTTACCAGAAAAAAAACTTAATTTTGGTCAATTAAGCTAAGTATATTGCACACTTAAATAGTTTAAACCCCTCCTGGACAGTAACTGTCGCTGTGTTATACCTTTTTTTTTTGTCGACAGTCTCCACACACTATTTTTACTATCTAATTGAACATTATTGACGGACTGTGCACATAATTAATAAATTGGCCAGGTCTGGTGTTAATCTTCTTAGGAACATCGACTTTGACAGCAAAGCCCTCATTGAAACAAACTTTCGTCTTCGTCAAATATCGATCGTGGTGGAATCACATAGGCACGACAAAGCGACAAGACAAAAGCGATGAGACACCATAATTATTGTGAACTTTAGTTTGGCTGCCACGCGACAAATTTATTATTTCGATTTGGTCTTACTTCCAAATATTAGTTTCACAACTCTTACAGGCTAAATGAAACCGAAACTGGTCAAGATGTAAGTGAAAATTTGTTACAATTAAACAGTAGTTCTGCAAATATAATAATAAAAGAACAATAACAATAATAAAAATAATAATAACTCTCTCGTTTCATATACTAGAACGCTCATTTAGTGAATATTCAATGATTCACGCCGATGGATGGAGCAGTTTCAACAAATTGAATCAGTGAGAAACCACTGTGCATCAATTACTATTCACTGATTCCGATTAAATTTATCAAAATTCCACTAGTTAATTACTGAATATAAACAGATTTTCTAGTAATTTTTCGCTGATTCAATAAGTGAAAATTGTTCTTTGAAATCTACTGGAAAAAGCGGTGAATATTCACTGATTAACTTGTGAGATGTTGGCACTCTTAAAGGAAATAATTGAATATTCATTAATTAAACTGTGACTATTCTCACTATGATTCAAATGGTTTAAACTGCTCCATCCATCAGCGTGAATCAGCGAATATTCACTTATTCAGACTTGGAGTGCACGTAGGCGTTTCCGGGTTCGATCTCCGGCGGATTCATTCAAGGATTATTCGCTCGTGGGAAACGTGGCGGATGTTGTTGTTGGCTGGCGGGTTTTCTCGGGGATCTCCCGTTTTCCCCCGCCTCTCTCATTCCGTCACTGCTCACACTCATATCACCTCACCTCATCCATTCTTCGGGCGGTCGGCCAACAGGCTTGGCTCGCCAGTCGAGCAGCCGGCCCAATCCTCACCCCGAACTTCACTCACACAATGTGACATTGCTAAAAGGCGGGAAACTCGTAATGGGTTTCGTTTAGTTATAATGGAGAGTAAAAAGAGAAACCAAGGAATAAATGTCACATTCCAAATAGCAGACTTTTAACCTGACAGCTCGTAGCCGTTCGCACTTACAAATAACGCATGAAGTTATACATTTTCATACTTTTAAAATCCCATCATCCACTGTTGTTACCATGCCAGAACAATTCCCTGCAGTTCCATCGCCTCGTGGTATTACATCCATGCTGTCCACGTAAACAAAAAAAAAAACATATCTCAAGGATTCTGTCTGTTAAACACATCTAAGAAATCCCCCATAGTATAGACTGGAAAATGTCTCTCGACTTCAGTGACCTATAGGGGTAGTATATAAATATGTGTTCTGGGAAATGATTTCGAGTGAGAACTCTTGACTGTTTAAACGTCACGTCCCTCGGCGATATCTTGTATTTGTTTGCCCTTGACATTTGCCCTTTGCCTTGACGTCTGTGTTAGTATTGCGGTGTTGTGCATCAATAAACCATGCGCCAATTCGTAGTTATCAGTGAAACATGCTGTAAGTCTTTCGGATTTCAAGCAGTCTTACAAGAAGTATATTAATCCTATAAATCCTATTTTCAAAATCACAGTATCAAGGGGTAAAATAGGTTTTATCAAACGTTTCAAAGGAGAAAAATATTTTATACCTTGACTAGCTGTCCCTTTGCGGCTTCGCCCGCGTGTACTATAGAAAAGAGTAACTACCTTTTAGTTACGTGTTAATTGATGGTGATACTATATTATATATTATACTATATTCACTGTTTACCTTTAAAACATCAAATACAAACAGATTTATCCAGTCCACTGCGCTAAGCGTACTTTAATTGCAGAACTTCTTTTTTTAATTCAGCTTTATTTCTCTATAAAACAGCTGCCCGGCTGCGGCTTCCACCGCAAAACAGCTGCCCGGCATTTAACAGCTAGCGTACTCAATAACAATTTAAAGAGCGCGCGCAATACGCTTGTATGATGTCATGCACGGGATACGAACCCGTAACCCCACCCCTCCCACACCCCAAACTTTATACAATACCTGAGTGAATGCTTAAGGCCTCGATCACAGGAACATACCTACATTGTTTAAACAACAATAGCAATATAGCTCAAATTGACTCTACTGTTTTTAGGGTTTTTTTCCGGCAATTATTCGAATTTTTCTCGCCGTAAAAACCATCTTTGAACTTCAACGAACATAAAAAAAAAAAATTGGCCAAATTGGTCCAGGCGTTGTTGAGTTATGCGCTTACCAACACATTTTGCGATTCATTTTTATATTATAGATAGCAATTGGCGCATGGTGTTTTGATGCATAATGACGTACAATTGTAACTTACCTTTTTTTTTTTTTTTTTCAAAAATTTCTCTCAAAATTGCTACTATCTGACCAAAATTTCTAAATATCTCTCAAAGCATCTTTTTTATTCCACTTTGAAACTTGGCACTTTTAACTTGTCGATTTATTTCTTATGATAGTCCACCATTCACTATATGAATATTTTCAAAAGCCACATAATTATCTCCTCCAAAAGAGCATTCCTATTCAACTTACTTCTTTGACTCGTTTTTTCAGTATTATTTAACTGCCAATGTGAAGAGGAGAGGTAGTCAATGTGTTTTACACATTCTTATATTAATTTAATTGCAATATTTTTTTTACTATCATATCTGCATTTTTATACTTAAATGCATTTGCCAATAATTTTAATTACCCTAAGCCACAACTTCAGAGTTTCCCGAAAATGCATTGCTGAATTTCCTTTAAAATAATAAATTAAGCTACAAAATTTTATCCTTTATTTAATAATTATTATTTAATTTTGGTACGTATACGGTAAGACACATTTTGATTGAGTTCTAGCGAGTACACTATTAATTAAGGATTTCGTGAATATTACATACATTATTAATAACGTTTTGTTAAGATGTAGACGTGCACTTAAACGCATTTCAAGTTGTCTAGTGTATGTTTCAAATTGTGAGAAATATGTTTTATCTTAAGCTACCAAGAATATATTTTTACGGAAAATACAAAAAGGATTGGGTTAAACATATTTTTTGTATTAATATAGGCTTTTAATACTAGTAGTGTCCTGAAGTATGTGGAATCAAATTTAAAGTGATTTTCCGGTGTAGATTATCACATAGCTGTGAAATAATTAATAAACTCGCCTATATCAAACTATATGTGTTCCTATCAACCACACAGTTTATCTTATACACGCAAACATCAAGCGACGTGTCCAGAGAGGTTAAACATTTCCCGTCGTTGACCATTACGCGCGGAAACATACGAATTGGCTAAAAAAAAAAAAAAAAAAAAAAATTTATCAGCGCTTTTTAGAGTGCCCACTTTATTCAGAACTACGAATAGAATTGTTTCCACAGACATCCATAAGTGCTCTTTAACTTTTTTTATAAAACAGTCAAATGTATACTGATGTTACCAGACATTTATTGTAACAAATGCAAATGTTAGTATGTTTACAAGGCGGAAGTATAGTAACTTTTCTAGGCTATGTTTAGGTTAATTGCTTGCTAAAAATTTTAGGAAGTGCTATTAAAGTGTAGACATTTGGTGGGGTCTGGCGGCCGAGTGGTCACACCACTCAGCTCCCACCAAGGCGATCCGGGCTTGGTTCCCGGCGGGGTCGGTCACCGGATTTCCGAATGTGGAAATCGTGCCGGATGATGTCGCTAGCCTGTGAGTTTTCTCGTGGTTCTCCCGTTTCCACCGCCCATTTCATTCCGGTGCTTCTCCATCGTATGGTCTCATTTCATGTTATCCTTCACAGAAATAAAGGATTGTTGCTGTTATAGGCGGTTCACGATAAAGTGAGCACTCAAAAATGCCCTGCTTGAATTCTATTTTTTTAACCGACTCATATCTTAACGCGCGCGACAGCGAACGAGAGGTTATGTCTTACCTCCCTGGACACGTCATTTGATGGTTGTGCATGTAAGATAAATTAAGCAATCGTTAGGAACATATATAGTTTGACAATAAAAGTTTATTAATGATATAAAATACGAATTTGTAAAATTAATGTGATTTTATTACTCTGTATTGTAGTATTTAAATAGGAAAACACACGGAGCTATATTCAGCATTTCGCTACCAACAATACAAGCTGAAAGGTTACTATTCTTGATGCAGTAGCGGCTAGTGACATTTTTAAAAAAATTATATAATTATTTCTTACTTTATCCCGAACGACCTATAACCATATATTAGTTTGTACATGACGAAACAAATGTGCATTTGATCCAATAAATTGCGTGTTGAAAGAACAATGTGTCAAATATTTACATTGTTATTCTAACTAGATACATATATAACTGGATTAAACAATCTTGCTGAGAGAAATTAATCTGCCAGGCAACAAAACAGTATTATACGCACGGCCGTAGAGGAACAGGTCTGGACACTTTGAATTGAAAATTGACCCTCGTATTACTGATTGGCGCCACTGGCACTCTGGTGTTGTTTTAACATTGTGTAAATGGATCTACAAGGAGCAAGCACGTGTCAGAACTGCTAGGTGATGTGGTAGTACGACGCTATATTGCAATGTTAAAACAACACTTCATTTCTATTGGCGCTTTCAGTCGATAGCATTGTTAGATAGGCTCCAGACCTGTAATGATAAGGTTATACGCTTGTTTGACCGTACTCAAAACTTTATATGGTTGACTGTACCAAATGTAATTCTCTGTGTGCCTACGAGTTCCCACTCATAAAATCTTCATTAGTAGTTCGATTCCCTAACCCTAGCGTGTCCTCCTCATACGATATTTATAATATATTTTTTAAAATATATAATTGGTGACGTGGAGAGCCGTATTCTGATCTGTGCAGTCGAAAGAAATTGTATATATTTTTTTCACAAGGGCATACGCCCAGTAACCAATGAAGATTTGCCGATATAAGTAACAGTAATCTAACTTTCGCAAAAAAAAAAAATGGTTAGGTACTCACGATGTGGAAGCATCCAATGGCGATGGTGGCGTTCCGATAGCTAATGCCGCAGAAACACCATGTTTTAGCCATGGCTGTCGACTCTCCTGATGTATCTGCCTTCTGACTAGCGATACGACAGTGACAGGAGTGAGGAACTGGTACCAGCCGCTCTTACTTCACCAGAGATAAGGCGAGAGGTGCGCCTAAACCTAGGTTCGTACTACGTGGCATCCGTTCTGCGCAGTGTTATGCGCGTACGTATACTTCCTCCTTCCTCTGCCCAGCCTTTAAGATGGGTGGTGCGCCAAATTTCGTGAATTTTCACAATTTTCGACGTAACTTTTCCCCTCGCTTGTAACAGAAAATCAAGGCTCAACAACCCGTAGGTTACACTTCTGTACGCCTTCTTACTTTATTATACAGTCACATACTTTCTTATTTTTGGAGCACTGGCGGCAGATAGGAAAAATGTATCTTTTTCCTGCCTGCCCTCACTGCTCCAAAAATAAGACAGTCTGTGACTAAGTAGTAATATAATAAGTTGTTCAAAAGTATCATTTTCGGATCGTCGAACATTGACTTTCGATAACAAGCTAGGGGAAAACGTTAGGTCGAAAATTGTGACAATTCACTGCTTTGGAGATCCATCCCTCTTAAGAGTATGTGGTAGATAAATAAACGCTGAAAACGTAAATTGATGTCTACGTTTTTTTCGAAGCCAATATGTATTGAATACTCAGTGACAATCCTAGATAACGGTATTTGCCAACTTTATGATTAAATATTTATCCTGAGTTACCAATTCGTTACGCGTGATCTCTTGCGCCACAGTTAAGTACACGAGACTCCGATGTCAGAGATTGTGCCTCAGAAGTTCGTAACACTGGAAACAATTTTGTTTAAAACGTTGGCTAAAATTACTGTCTAGGATTGCTATTGTTTAATTTTCGCAAATTGGCTTCAAGAAACCTACAGTTATAGATTAATGCTTTTAGCGTTGAATTATGTGCCACGCCCTCTTAAGAGGAGTCCTCGACTGGCGCATGGACGGCGTTGCAGCGTGTCACGCGTATTCTTTTTTACGCGAAACCGCGTAACTTATTCATGCTATGTTTGTCTACGAAAATAACATACACTTGAAAGTATGCTTCTATGTTTTTAAGAATTCAGCACGCTTGTTAGAAACATGATTTTCGGGCCTCTCAAAATGGCTAAAAACGGTTTTTTTTTTTTTTTTTTTTTTTTTTTTAGACTGCCGTAACTCCAAAAATATTACCTGAATTCGTAAAGTGCAAAGCGAGAGACATGCGTTTGTCTTTACTTCATACTATTCAAAAATAAAATGTTGTCACCGCTTTAAGTCCCGTAGGCTAAAGACTAAAAGACTACAAGGAAAACCTTGCACGCCAGTTTGACGCGCTTCGAATAGAGGCGATATGCTTCTCGTCAAGCGTAGGAACTGGCTCTTATCGCTACAATGTTCTCACGTGTCAAAGGTGGAAATTTGACACCGGAGAAGTTGCTTTAAGGGCGTTCCAGAGAGAAAAAAAATCATCGTTTTGCATTCTTTAATATTTGTATGAAACATTATCAGTTATGTAGACGATACTTGGGAGTACAATATCATCTTAGAAAAAGAAATTTAGCTCGGCCAGTCTTCCCATAATGGCATTTCAAAGTCAAAATTTGCGTGTTTTTAGTTCATACACCCCCAAAAACCAATCAATATAATGAAACAAAGTAATTCGCAGTGAAAGTACCTGTCTCTGGTTAGGGCATTACATACATAAAATAACACTCAAACACGTTATTGCATATTTTAAAAATTTCTGAAATTTGAAATAATTTTTGCTACATTTAGGATTTTTTTTAAATACAAAACTATTTTGTATTCGGAATATACAGAGTAAAAAATTTTTTTACTTTTACAAAAAGGTTTTTTGGAAACCTGTTTCCAAAAAAAGTTTTTTGTAACACTACGAACATGTTTTGTAAAATTTACAAAAATCTTGTACGTTTACAAATTTGTTTGTATATTTACAAACATTTCTGTAAATCTACAAACAAATTTTGTATATTTACTGCTAATATCTGGTTCACTTTATAACAATTGTTTGTAGTGTTACAAAAATTGTTTTTTTGGAAACTAGTTTCCAATTTTTTTTTTGTAAAACTACGAAATGTTTTGTAAAATGTGACAGGTCTTCTTGGTTTATTTTGTTTCAAATCGAAAAATTTACTCATTAATATTTATTTTACTAGTTCCTAAATGTGTTAACAATGTTTATAACCACTTAAAAATGTTTCGGACATCTCACATTTATTACCATATTGATAGTGTTGTGATATTAGTTTACTAGATTTTCCTTGTAAATGTACAATTTTTTTTACTGTATAGTTACTTAAAACCCTAGCCCATGGCATGTAATTAGACTCTCAGTTATTTTGTTTCATTTTGTTGATTAGTTTTCGGAGGGGGGGGGGGTTGTGAACTAAAAACATTCAAATTTTGACTTTGAAATGCCATTATGGGGAAACTGGCCGAGCTAAAAAATTTTCCTAAGAGGATAATGTACTGCCAAGTAACTTCTTCAAAATGAACACTGTATCATAGACACATAAAATAATTTTTTTTTTACTCTCTGGAACACCCTTAAGCCCAAATCACGATAGCAGACAGACCCGACACGAAATGTGTGAGACTAATAAAATAACTTGTCGGCCAATCACCGTCGAGGCTGACGCGCTGACGTCACAGAAGCCTCGAAACTAAATGGCTGACAAGTTATTTGATTCGCGTCTGGTACTGTGCGTTCGCGTTGCGTCATTCATGCAATCGTGATTCCAGCATTAGTTCAGGTTATGTGGGGTAAATTCAACTATCTTTTAGGATGCTCAATGTTATTAGTCTGGCAAGGGACCATTTTTACCGATAGTTAAGTCTGTCTAGATAAGGGAGCTATACCTAAATCAGTAAGTAGTCAATACTGGTTTGAAAGTTTTCGTGGAAAAAATGTTATTGCATTAAATATTTAAAAAAAAAAAAAGCTGTAATAATATTGTTTTGAAGGAAAAAAATCCTAATCAAGTGTTTTATTCTTTATCTTTTCTATCTCACGTTTAATATATCACAATATATTATTTTATAGCGTCCTTACTGACTTCATGGTAACTAATGTTGAATAATATCCCTTACCAAATTCGTCATTTAGAAATGCAATAATCTTAGTAACCTGGAGTAGAATTAACATTAGTTTAGGTAATTGTAACACTCTGAGGACTACAACCCTTTCCCTAATAACAAGACAAGATAGCAGCGGGACGCCAACATACAGACTGTAATGATGCCAACATTATCTGACTTCTGTATATCCACTTACTAGTCTTATTAGTAGGGATCCTGTTTTTGGTGAAAAGATTTCTGCATCTCTTCTGTGCCTCGTGTGTACATTTGTATAAATTGTTCAAGGTAGTAGTAAACATAAATTGACGAAGCAACGAAACTTTACTTTTAAGAATTTTACTGTAGTTTCAACTTGAAACACAACCACGCCTCGCCACTAAAATCACCTTCGCTTACAGTGCAACCAATGATTACAGAGACAGGAAAAAATTCGCGGGTTCACTGACGCGTACTAGCTTCAAAGAATATCTGCGTAACGAACGCTGCTCGCTGACGCAATGATTCCACGTGTTCGGGACTGCATTTAATTGCTTCTGTATATTCTGTTCACTTGGAACTGAGCACTCCCCGACATCTTTAATATCCATAAACTGTATTTTGTTTGGACCAAATATGTTAAGTTTTGAGATTGGGGGAATCTATACATTGGTTTTTGTTCCAGGGAAGTTTTCGGGTAAAAAAAATTAAATATGATTGCAATATGGCTGACAGAAAAATTTAAGCAGTGCTCACTTTATTGTGAACAGACTATATCACTGGCTCACGTCCTCAAGGAAGTGACAAATAAGTCAAAAGCCAATCGCAAAAGCGACACGAACTTAAAGTTGTTCAAGACACAAACACACACATACACACACACACGTAGTGGTGGATACAGGACTTATGAGTGTGGGAATAGCAGTGACTGAACACATACGTGTGTATGACTTCTATGTCTATTTTTAAACTTAAAAAAAAGCAGTGCCGATATTTCCCATACCCGCACCACTCCCTCCAGAAAACCCTAGATCAGCCAGTGCATATGTTCGTGGTTTACTTACAGGGATTGCTACACTAGTATAGTTAATCATATATGACTGTACTAACTCAGCCAGTTACACTTAAATAAAACTCCTGTAGAGAAGAGTCTACTTCGGAATGCTTATACTCTCCAGTTCTGTGATTGCACCTGGAGGTGTCATAACTAGAGCTCGGTAGTTCTCGCAAAGAGATTTTTGCCCCACTTTGTTTCAGTGTCTTATGTGCACACCTGCAGCTCAACTTCTTGGCTATTGGGAGAGTGTTTTTGGTCAGAGTCGTTATTCATTAGAATGCTCCAATCGGTATACGGATAACTGCGCCACATCACGTCTGTGATTTGCGGGTTTAACTTCCAGACGCTGGCTGTTATGACATCCAATATTTGACCACAAACCTGAGATGCAGGTGCGCACGTAAGGCACTGAAACAAAGTGTTGCAAAAGTCTTTTCGCGAAAACTACCGGGCCCTAGTCATAACATATGGTTCAGGAACCCCACTAGCTAATAATCTTCATAATTTCAGGATTACTTGTTTATTAAAAATTATGGAAGAATAATACATCTACGACACTAAAACCTTATTGAAGCAAAGACAAAAGTCCTACCTTTGTTACTGCATACGAAGTTTTCATGCGGGAATATCAGAACGATTATAAAATGAATTGGGACTTCGGCGAAATATAGTAAATATAACACTATTTGTTTATAATATATATTCTTCTATTAAACATATAACTTAACTGTAGTAACCTAGGTGTGAACACATATCTTCATTAAAACCTATATTGCCTAATTTTTTTGTGAGGAAACCGACTGAAAGCGAAGCGTGTTTTAGTAACTTCTGACCTCTTTTTCTCTTGTACACTGCCGGGTACTCCCCTCACCTCTTGGTTTCCACCCTCAGTGTGTCTTCTATACGAGAACACCCCCAGCTGTCGCTAAGGCCATAATCTTTCATTTACTTCAAACAATTGCAAATAACTCAAATATTTCTTTTAACCAAATGCTGTGAAAAAATGAAGCTGTGTACAGTCATACGATACACAATTTCGCCAGAGCATTTTTAAAAATATTGTTCAGTTTTCTAGCAAAAAAATATTTTGCTTCATTTTGGCTTATTTTGGCAACAAAATATGTGATACTTCAGGGTCAAAAATTTGAAAATATGTTTGGTGTATTGCAACAGAAATATTCAGATACAAACCATGATATATAAGTGTTAAAACTGGAAGAATAAATGTTCGATATATGTAATAATTTGCGTTATTTTTTTTTTCGAAACCACTGCAGAACTAAAGAGCGAGGTCTTGAAGTGTCTGTCCATCGGCCTCTAGCTCATTTATGTAGGGACGACCCTTAAGAACGTTCAAGTAGTAAAAATTCATAATTTTATATTTGCACTGCATAGTGTTGATTTTATAGACGTTACTTGTGACTACATTTTCCACTTGTAAAATTCTTTAGCTCTCATAGTCTTCCCATAGCGACATGTCAAAGTCAGATTTTGCATTATACGAGGACATAGGATTAACAAAAACCAAGTCACTTTCTCGAATTAATTAATTAATGTACACTAAAATAAGATATTATGAGCCACGTGCTAAAAGATTTTAAAAAATTACTAATAAATTACAAACTTCCACAATTAAATTCTTTCGTACTTTAAAAAAATCTGAAAGAACGATGAGAATTTACGTAATTAATGGAAATTTTTAAAATAGACGAAATGACTTTGTTGTGTGTTTTTAAATATTTTAGCGTATAGCCCATAATATCTCATTTCGGTGTAAATTATTCAATTTTAGTGAACCACTCAGTTTTTCTAATATTCCTATGTTCCCGTAACTTGCAAAATCTGACTTTGACATGCTGCTATGGGAAAACTATGCGAGATAAAAAGTTAATACGAGTGTAAAACGTAGTCACTAGTAACGTCTATAAAATGGAGACCATGTCGTAAAAATTAAAAAACTATTAATTTGGCCACGTGAACGCTGTTAAAGGGAGGGGAGAAGGGAAGAGAAAGAAAGAGAAATAGAGATTGATGGTTAACAAGGAGGGGGAGTAGAACGTTGAAACGAGCGTGCGGCCGACTATTTCCGATGATAGCCGAGAGCCTTGCACAGTTGCAGCTGCTAGACAGAAGTCCTCGTAGTACGCGCCTCCCATCAGGCGCTGATAGTAGTATCTGCTATCGTGTGAATGTTGCACGGTGATTGACCAACGCATGGTCCATGGTTTCCTCATGACGTCACGTCGCTGCGGGCTGCTGCAGACGCTGTATACCCGATGCGAACAGCAGGGTTGCTAACTTTGTGACTTTGCCGCTATTTCTAGCGATTTTTTAAAATGCTTGGCGACAAATTTTTTCTCTTTAGCGACTAGCGATTTCTTCAGCGACTAATCAGTTTTGGGATGGCGACACTTTAATAACGTCTCTTCAAGTCGTAAATTGTCGTTATTTAAATATTTCCATACAGTATTATTTTACAAACGAGCGAACTTCTCGGAAAATACTCTGGTTATAAAGGCCCTACTCCACAATCAAACTAGGAGGATTCACCAGTTTAACCGATTGGTTCGTCCTGTATTAATGTTTTCCTCGTTAGTGTTGCTAACTTAACGGCATTATCGCTATCATGGTATTCTAAAATTGAGAAAATTTCATGCGTTTTTGCTGCTATAATCAGCTATTATTAAATTTAAATAATAATAATCTGATTATCATTGATGATTTTGATTTTTAATTTGGTGTGCCATATATATACACACCAAGGAAAATACGCTTTTAACGACTTTTAATATGACCTCGCTGGCAACACTGCGAGCGGGTTGATATTTCGCAAAACGGGGCACTGCACGCTTCCTTGTGCGGTCGCTTTGTGTTATCTCGGGGCTCGAATGTTTTCTCTCGTTCTCTTGTCAGTTACGCTAAATGTCGCCCCAGTTAAATTGCTTCGTTACTGCTCTTGCGATTGTGTTTTTTTTTTTCCTTAAATGAGAGCATGTTTTGTTAAACCGCCCGGTAGTCTTTTTTGAAAATAGCTTCGTTGTTTTAACGCTTAACACAACTAACCGGAAAACACGACCATGTGCTGGTAATTTTGGAGTCATGTGACGACATCGCACGGTATTCGTATTACGTCTCACTCCGTCACAGACTACAGTAATACAGATGCGAAATGACGTGGCGGCACATTCCATACGTGCGAATTCAGCCGCTTATTTGTCGCCCGAGGCTGTTGATGCCAGTCCCGTGTATGTTTAGCTCCTGCATGTTAAGGCCGGTTTCCTATTGGCCTGACTGCCGGCTAGCAGGGCTATTCCGCCATGTTGCTGGCCAGAGAAGCCATTTTGCTGGCGTGTGTGACTGAGTGCCGGCTGTTTCACGTCTGTACTCCTGTATGTTCTGTGACACTGTGAGGCATTAGTGCTCTAATAAGTTGACAGGAATTAGTGTGACGTCACGCGGAATTCGTGCGCCGGCGTTGTGTTTGTGTAACAGCGCGCGAGAAAATAGTACGTATTGTGTGAGTAACGGAACACTACCTAACAATTCCTACGAGTTACAGTTACACCTCTAAATATGTTTCACAATTGATACCCTCCATATGACCGGTTGTAACGCAGCTGCGAAAATCGCAAGCGAACAGAAATATTAAGAAATAACCGAACACCAATATATTGTGTAGCAGAATCGGATTTACGGACGTAAAGAATAAGAGAAAAAATACGAATATAATGAAATAAATTTATGATTATTTGTATCTTCCGTGCTTCCACAAAAATTTCTTGTCCTATTCCGTGGATTGAGAAATCATTCTCCTTTTTCTAAAATAAAAAGACTCACTTTTCCTACAGTAAAACCACAACTTGCTGAAGTATTAACATATCTAACATAAATAAAACAGAAAGTCGGGTATTTAAATCTGCCATAGTGTTCAGTTCGTATTATTTATTGGGGTTATTGGTATCAAAAGAAACAATTTCCATTTATTACCGAAATTGAACCAACCTCCAAAATTAAAGTGAAAATATCTAACAAACCATTAATCTTACGTTGGTTTCTTGGATACTCACGTACATATAAGTTTTGTTTAATATGTAACACGAAACCCATCCCGATAGTGTGGGTAGAAATGCATTACATAAGAAATGACTTCTGCTGTACAATTTAGCACAGTGGAGATAGCTCCTTTTGATACCAATAGCCTCGGTTGGTATTTCCGATGACAAGCAATGTTGTCATTGAAATGAAATAACGGCAACGGCGTCAACACGTTGTTGTAACGGTTGACAACAATTAGCATACGACGGTCGGAGGCTTGGTGTAGTTGGCGAACTGTCTTTCAGAAGTTGTACAGTTGTATAAAATTCTGTTTAACTCGTGCGACAAGTGCGGCAGCGTTGGTAGGCATCATATAATAATTTGTTTGAACTGATCTAAATTCACAAACGGTAATCGAGAATAATGCCACTAAGTGCTTCGGAACATAGTTCCTTAAGACGTATTACTGTACTATATGCTTCTTGAACTATGGTAACTGTTACAGAGGAAACGAATATTTTGTGGCGACTACAAAACACTTTACTGGCATTTAGGAGACCGGGGCTAGTAGGCACACTTTTCAATAAGTTATTTTTAAATTTTTTCTTGGTTTCTTAATACAAAATATGATTAAGCCATTCGAAACATCAACATTTTAGCTATCTATTAACGCCACAAATGTTGCACGTTTTTAATTATTTAATTGTTTATTTATTTATTACATTACCCACTGCATGTGTGCCAACTTGCCC
>PNEQ01103497.1:0-15510 GCA_003012365.1 Medauroidea extradentata | reverse complement strand
GGTGCATCTAACAATATTTATATTTGGTGATTTTCGCTCTTCTCTTCTCGTACCCACGACACTGAGGTAAGAGCTCGTAACTCTATCACTGAACTTTCAGCTAGCCGAGGACATACCGAATCCAGCAATATACGACGGATGAATCAGAGGGCGCGTTTGTGCGAGCACATGGTCAGCGTAGGTACAACGAGCACGTGGTTTGTGTGTGAAGGAGAATAGTGCCACCACAAAAGTTACGAAGCAATTTTATGATATCGACTCCCATACGTATATGTTTTAAAAAATAATTGTCGTTAAATGCGAAGAAACTCGGGCCCATGCCCTTAAAGCAGCTTTCTCGGACGAACAGACATGGTTAATCACATTTTGTTTTTTCACTTCTGTTACAAGTTATTTATTGCGTGCTAAAGGTTTCTGAGCCTACACATGCAAAACTGTATAGGATCAAGAAATTGGTCGACAATGAAGACCTAAATTGTTTACAGTAAGGAAGTGACAAGGAGCCTCGTTTACTCACATGAGGTGAAAGAATAGCTAAAGTGGAACTTGCACTGCCCTGAATTGGTATCGAAACCGCAACTGTTCTACTTTCTCAGTTTACGTAAATTTTTCCTGTCTCTCTGCAGGATTTCTCTATGGTTGTGTTTAAATTAAATAGAAAGCCGGTTTACTTTACGGAATTCTGTGAATCATTATAAAAAAACTAATTAATATGTAAAATAAATTGATTTATCTGAAAGAAAAATTGTTACAATTAATTTTTATTAATCTGCTAACATGCAGTACATAAAAACATAAGCGTAAAGCAGGTTTGGTTACCTCATTGCCAGGTTTTAGCAGCCGTAACGCTGCCTGCGAGGCGTAATGCGCGGCCAGAACCACGTCCGCCTTCCTGCCCTTCACCTTCCGCTCCGGGGATGCACCAACCACGATAGTGTGTGCCACCACTGCAATGAACCCGTCAACGTGCGCCCCAAGGTCACTGGAACAGTCAATCTCTCGCTACGTCAGACAGCAAAACACACACCATTTGGCTACCTTTGCAGCGCACTGCACCATCATTGAACACATTATTTTACAGAATTGTAACTACTATGTTTCTATACATAACAGTCTCATTTGTTATAAAATAAAATATATAACTTTGGAGCCTGTTATACACGAGATAATTTTAATTACAAATTTATTTTGTGCTCCAAGACAAAGTATCACTTTCGTACGCCTGAGATGCGATTCATTTTTAAAAAATAATTTAGAAAGTTGTAAATTCGTAAAACTAATAGGGATGACCCAATTCTTTGCCTTGATGCCTAAGGCACGAGTTTAATACACATATAGAAATAATTTTTATCGCAGGTGCAACAGAGGTTTCATATGTTTGATTTTTGGCATTGGGAATTAGGCTGGGTGTTATACATGGGTTTATGCTATACATGCATAAATACAGTAGTATTTTGTTCCGCATACCTGAAAAAGAACAAACAAATAATACAGGAAACGTATGCAACCAAATAGTGTTGGGTCGATTACTAAAATAATCCGATTCCAACCTCGATTCTTCGATTCCGATTCTAAGCCGTGCTTGAAGTTTTATTTTCTTATACATTAAACCTCATATTTCTTTTGCAAGAAATGAAACTACATAAACTAGGTTACATACATAAAACACACACATAGGCCTATTTGTACATTAAGAAAAACAAGATCTGTGCAGCGTGACTAAAATTATATAACTTACTAGACCTTGGAGGTTAGGTTGATTTTGTTTGGCAACCTAAATTTGTGAATAATTAAATATGCATATTTGGTGAGAGCACATTTCGTTATCAGCAACATTTACCAGTACTTACATGCTAAAAATTGTGAATAAAAATTTACCAGTAAATAGGCACTGTTGGTTATTAAATAAACCACCAATACAATAGTTTTCCAAGTTCCATTTCTCTTGAAGTTTTTGTTTTCGGATTGTGTGAGTCATACTGTAAAAAAATCAAAATTTTTTTGCTTTGCTGACTCACATCGTGAAGTAAAAATTGATTTACAATAACGACGGAACAATTTTATTGCATTTCTGCTACAGTCAATTAACAGTCGCAACGTTTTCAAACTTCGTTCTTATTTTGCGAAGTCATAGATATGCTACGTTCAGTTAGGAAAGTCCACATACGAGACAAACACACAAGATGGCAGACAAACTAGTAGCGCTATGATGTTCTACTTTCATTCCAGCGGAATCTATTGATACTAACTACATCCGATTTTTGCGGCAACCATTTTGTTCGAATAGTGTCGTACTTCTGACTTGAATGTAGTTATCTCTGGTGCAGAAACGTAAAGAAAACATTGTGGTGCGACAATTATGCAATGAAATACTGTATTCTAGTTTCTATTCTTGGGGATATAGGTGCTAGTGGCTGTCCAGCATGGTGTATAGGTATTAATTTTAATACTGAATGTAATGGAACGTAATTATCTAAACAAACATGAGGATAATCATTTACGAATAAGTTTTTATTTTATAGTTGAAATTTACCAATGGAGTTAAGACTTGCATTTTCAAGTGCTATGTTAGCGGCAATACAATTAGAAACCTCAAATAGTTTGCCGCTTGTATACAAAATCACTGGTAAATCAGTGATGCATGTGAGACTAAAATATGTTCTCAGGGATTTTTTATTTTTAAGAACCTGCTACAGATCCCAAAACCAAGGGATTCTGTCCAATTTAGATTCCAATTGAATTGATGGAACTACAGTGGAACCTCAATCCATCGTTTCTCAGGGGATTGACGAAAAATTTCAGTACATGCAGAAAAAATTTCAGTACATGCAGATATTCAATGGATGTGGAATTAAAATGCAGACAAATAAGAAATGGGACCACAGAAAGTGTTCCATAGATGCGGACATTCAATACACGGGGTTCAATTGATAGAGGTTCCACTGTAATCTATTCTGGAACCAGATTCGACCCATCACTACCAACATATGCAACGACTGTTGTACAAGGAGTTCATATTCATTCCTCAAAACACATTCTCTTACAATTCTGTATCACCAAACTTCTAAATGTTGTCCTCAATTGAAGTTAAATATTTTTAGCTGGTATACTATCACCTCACTGCACAGTGTCAGGAAAGTGATATAAAAGGAGACTAACATGTACAGTTCTCTCTCTCTCTCTCTCTCTCTCCAGATGCATGCACGCGCACACATTCGTGTAAGGTGCCGTATGTACTGATACTCGGTGAAGCAGATTAACAGGGTGGAAAACAGAACCAACTAGGGGATTATTACAGAATATTTTAACTGAAATATAATTTCATATAGTGATGCATACTGAATAAACATTTACTAGTTCCATTAAAAAAATGCTTAAATTATGTTTTTTTTACCTAAACCAATTCAACCAAGGCGAAACTAAAAAACCACGGAAATGCATTATTGGCAATGACACGAACCCAATAGACTAAACTAGATAAAATTGCCTAAAGTTCTGAAAGTGAGAGAATTCGAGACAGAACTAGGAATGAAATCAGCCATTACCAAAAAACCATCCAATTATTCGCCTAGAGTGACTTCGGAAAACCAAAGGAAACAAAAATGAGGATAGTCGGGGTGAAGCTGTAAACAGAGGAACTCACACATACAACAACTGCTACGGAACACAATATTCTCACAACTATGCTAGCATAAGGAAAGAAACTAACAAAGCACTCACATCTTCACTACATCTTCATCTTTGAGAGTATAGTCTGGTTCACTTGGAACTGGAGAGAAGTGGCATATACAGTTGTTCACAGAGATGCTGGTAGGAAACGCTATACCTACAACACAAATGTTCATTACTATTAACACAACCACACTAGTCTTCATCAAACAACAGCCAATAATATAACCAACGTCAAGATCATGATCCATCATTTCTACTACTTTTACAGTAATTAGTTTCATTCCTGAACGAGAGCAGATATCGAAAAACTGTTGCACACTTTTGTTTAAAACTGTTCTTAGTACATAGTCTACTTTTTTTTTTAAGTCCAAAAGTTATTAAGATTTTGCTAATTATTTAATTAATGAGAATTTCCTTAATTGCATTATCAGCTGAAACAAATGTGTATTTTTTCTTGAAAAAATTAATTTTGAACAAAACTGTGTAAGTATTTTGCTATTTGCTATAGTTTACGGTTTAAAAAATTATTATTATTAAAGCAGTAGAAATGATGGATCATGGTCTTAAATTATATCTAATGGTGACAGCTTTCACAACACAGCACCTCAAAGTCACCCCTGACATATAATATACAGTCAGCGCAGAATATCTGTGGGCCTTAGTGACGGTTACAGGTGATCAATGAGAGGTAGGAGGAGAGGACAGATAGCCCACACATGCACAGAACACCCTTGTTCTACGTGTACAATCAGACCTGAAAATATCGCACATCTCGGAGTTCAGGTGATACATTGAAATCCACGTGGTCTGACGGTGTTACACAAGGAGAGTTTAATAGGTGTTCGTACTGAAAACTGATGAATTTTTTTATATTTATTTGTACAAGTGATAATACACGCGTAATTGTAGACGTGTGTTTATAACTCATTATATTCGTATTGAATTATGCTGTATGCTAGAAATACAAGTGTGTACGAGGCAGAAATATTCAGGAGATTGCTGCCAACATTATTCGCAGACTCGAGAAGTAATTTATAATGTAATGTGATTTAAGGAGAAAGAAGCACAAGCAATGGAACTGTCGATACCCAAAGAAAAAGCCTAGCTGTAGTTAGCTGCAGCTACTGGATGGTCTCGTGGTGTGGTGCAGAAAATAAAAGGAGAAGCGACGAGAGTATCTGCCCTGGTGAAGGAATGCTCTTTGTGACTCCCAATAAGACGAGACAAAAGACGTGTAAATACTAGCTAGACAATTTTGATGAAGGAGTAGTTCGTAGGATTGTGTACAAATTTTACACGACTGAGAAATGTGTTCTGACAGTAGATAAATTAAAGAAAAACTGAAAGATGAAATAGATTTTCAAGGTTGTGATACAACAGAAATGTATGAATTATTTAAAAACGATGTGACATTTCAGAAACGACAATTATAACATTGTTTGTATGGATGAGTCATATATTTCGTCGTCACATTTACACCAGAAGTCCTGGAATGATAACTCGGCACACTGCCTCCTCACACCTGTTTACAAAGGCCAGCAGCTTAAAATGCTTCATGCTGGAGGTGAAAATGGTTTTGTTCCAAATGTGTTAGTGACGTGGAAATCTCATCAAGCTACGGGAGACTACCATCACAACATGAATCAACAAAACTACAAGAAATGAGTAAGAGAGAGGCTTAAAGCCAATCTTCCTGCCAACAGTGTTGTTGTATTTGATAATGCACAGTATCACAATATTCGAGTTAATAGGCCGCCTTCGTCAAACTCAAAAAAACACGTAATGCAACAGTGATTACGAGAGAATAATATTGCCTTAACCGAGGAAACGCTGAAGCCTAGCCTCTACCAGCTCATTAAGCAGCACAAACCTAGGGAAACAGTTTACTAAGTGGATAAAATAATAAAAAATGTCAGACATACAGCACTTTGATTGCCACCCTACCCCCTGACTTAAACCCAATTGAAAATATTTGGACAAATGTAAAGGGTAAAGTTGCATCAAGTAATATTTCCTGCAGTCTGAGTGACGTGAAAGTAATTTGTGAAGACGTGTTCAACAGTTTGGGAGCAGAGGACTGGGCACCATACTGTGAGCATTTAAAAAAATTGAAATGAGTATTATAACATGGACGTTCATTTCGATATTGAAATAGATCCCATTATAATTAGGCTAGGTGTCGTCAGTGACTGCGATAAAAGCAGTACTGATGATGAAAGCAATACAGGATCTTAATGGAGGGCATCACAGTACTGTAAGGTGGCAGTGAATAAGTTTGATAAGTGGCCAATGTTTTCAGTTACAATGTACAACACGCTCCCTCCCCTAGACCTCTCGTGCAACTCCCTCCTTCACTCCGCTAGGGCTCCCTAACGGTAAATGTGTGACATGTCCCAAGCCTACAGATATAATGTGCCCACTGTTCATCAAATTTACTTGATTTTGCTACCTTAATTACAGAAAGTTTAACTTGCTGGAAACAAGACCATACATTGTTGTGTACGTACATGAATTATACAAATAAATATTATTTCACACAATGTGTTATAGTAGTTTCAAAATACAGTAGAACATCAATATTGCACTTTCTATGGAGACAAATATGGTGTAAATATGGAATAAGTATAAGGAAGAAGCAATAGCTATAACTCCAATCTACAGCAGTAAAAATGTATACAAGTTAATACACAATTACAGTACAAATGCAGCGGTTTAGCTCAAGTAAGCTATAATCAGAAATACTATTCAAACCCAAAATCTTAATTTTTTTTGCTTTGCAACATGCTACTGGTCTAGGAAAAGAAGAATTCAAGCTGCTAACATTTATTAAATTGTCCTACAGTTTATAATACCTTCTGTACACAACATTATACAGTTTTCCCTGTAATTCCCCCATCATCCACACCGTCAATAGTCCCTTTAAAATAGTGGCGCAGGGGTCAAGAATAATTAGCTTCATGAAGAAATAAACAGAGTAAGCAAATATTGACTGCACTGTAAATGGTGAGAATTTAACACCCACACGATTCACAAAGGTGAACATAATGGGAACAGAAACAAATGGTGTATTTAAGGGAAAAGCATAAATAAATCGGTTCCATTGTAATATAACTGGTGAATGAACAGCGGCATATTAACAAGCACCGAGGTGAAGTTAGCCGTATCTAGCTATATTCAGCCTTCTGACTAACACGCTCACCACCGTGCTTGGCGCAAAAATGTGCAATTTGCAAAGACAAGCCTTCACGACACCTAAGAAGCTTGCAAAAAATTTAACATGAGTCATTACGACAATAATGTCTCGCTATCCTGTAAAATGCTCACTTGAAAAAATAATAAAACTGCATTAAGACAGCCACTGATATGAATAATTCGCAAGTACCATACATACACATTCTCCCAACAGTGTTGCCAACCATACTATCCTGATCGTACACATACAGTACAATAATTTTGTGTCATGTACAATCTACGATCTGAACTTCAATTATATGCCAATTGTATGGTTGTCAGCATTTTACGTACTTTACGCACAGCTCTGTTCATGTTCACCTACTGTAATGGATGTTTTAAAGAACACACAGCGGTGTAGTATTCTTCTCTTTCTCAGAGTTATTTGATAGACTATTAACTATTCCACTTTCCTAATAAGTTGGTAAGTACTCTGTAAATATCAAGAGTAGCTACTCATAGCGTAGCGACTAAACTACTGGTTTTACAGGCAAAGTTTATTAATAGAAAATGTATCTACACTGATGAAAGTGAGTTGTACGTTAAGAAAATTGTAGTTTACTTACTCCGAATTTTGAAGTTTTTCGTCTAAATTCTAAGTCCCACGCCAGAGACGTGTTGCACGCCGTCGCCATGTTGTATGTTGATGTGATACTAGCACTCCTACTGGGTTGTATTGAAAGTTACGTAATTTGTTACTCTACTGTCCTTCACCGATGAATTTCAGTTGCACGTTGACTGGCCGGTCGAGTAGACGTGTTTTCGCGGCGACAGGAAGTGTGTATACGTTCGGGTGTGTTGCAGCGGAATTTTACGTGTTCACTGTGATTACAAATGGATGTTGCGAGTACGAGTGCATCGCGGCATGCTAGTGGTCGATGTAGCGGGTGTTCTCTGGACGTTTTTGAATTTGGAGCTATTGCGAATAATTGGCCATTGCTTTTTGAATTTCTTTTAGATCAGTGTTTTGTCATGTAAGGTAAGGTGTCAACAATGTACGACGGTAATACAGTCGGCCGACGACAGCGAAAGTTTTCGTTGTCAACTGTCAGTTAGGACACATGTCGGTAAAGGTAGTAATAAAATCAGAATGGTGCGATGTAATTTTTTAAAATCATTTCAACACGGCACGTGATTTGAAAAAAGTAATTTGTTTGTAAGATTACCTATTGCTTTCTAGTTTTGCCTTTTCCACGCACAAGGTTTATTTGCAGACTGTGTCATGTTTTGTTACCTACTGTCATAGATTGGTGCTCCTTTGGACAAGAGGTGATGGTTGAATGGTGCGTGAATCAAACTGGGGTTAAATTGGGTGGGGTGGGCGTGACAGTAGAGATAGACAAGGCCAAGTTCCGTAAAAGGAAATTTAGGTAATAGAGGGTGAATTGTTCAAGGTCAGTGGGTTTTTGGCGGTATCGAGAGAAAGACTGATAGGATTTTTCTCGTTCCCATGAAAAATCGTACTAAGGAAACACTGCTACGCGTGATCAAGGATTTCATACTGCCTGGAACGACAATTATAAGTGATTGTTGGTGATTGTATAGTTGTCTTTCAGAGCAAGGGTTTGTTTACCTTTCGGTGAATCACTCGTTGAATTTCGTTGATCCAGACACAGGAGCAAACACCCAACGCATAGAACGTGTGTGGAGGGATTTTAGGCACAATGTTCCTCGGTACAGTCGTCGTAGTGCACATTTAGTTGGGCACCTGGCCGAATTTGTTTCGACACAGGTACCGCGACGAAACAGAATGTATACATCATTTCCTGATTGTGGCGATAGACTTGTATCCACCACCGAGTTAAGTAAATACTAATTTTTTGTGTAGTATGGTTTTTGCTCTATTTCTGTGGTTTATTGAAGCTATTTCGTGAGCACAATTTACATATTTTTACCCCACAATTTTCCTATCTTCATAGCTCTCCCCACTATAGAATTTTTAGAAAGTCGAATTTTCCAGTAGTCATGCATGTTTTTTCTTGTTATATTTACATAAAATTAATCGTAATTGCTGTATTTAAGGTAATCAATACCATTCTTTTACGTATTTTTACCCCACAATTTCCCTGATCTTCATAGCTCTCCTCACTATAGAATTGGTAGAATATAGGCATATTAGTAATTGCGACTACTAATTACTGTTGTTATTCAATGTAATTAATCTTAAATACTACATTTCTGCAGTTTTTTTGTTAATTTTCGCACGAGTAGTTACTCTTGATATTTACCCACTCGAGAAATATAACGCTGGTACCTACTATTGTTAAATACAAAAACCATACAGTGAGAAAATGGTGAGAAACAATATGGAGTGGGAATGCAGGCATGAAACAAATTCAGTACTGGCTTATTTGAGTATGGTTCAGCAAAAACGGTATAAGTTGTAAAGTTCAACTATCCAGTCAACATTCTTGACGTGTTCCATAGTCCCTCGGTTCCAGCCACACAAGCAGGCTCAAGGAAATGAGAAATAAAGGAATATTCAAATAGATTATACAAGTTTTATAAATTTCAATTTGTAATTTTTTGCAGTTACGACTACATAGCTTACTTCGTCCAATGCCGAACTTAGTTTGTACTCAAAGCCTTACTTTATTAGTTTAAAAATGTTTAACTCCACATTCAAGAGCATTTATTTTCTGTTTTTTTTTTTGTTAGTGTACAATCCTGGAAGTACTTTGTACTATTTTTTTCGGGAAAAAAGTATGACCCTGGGATTGCTTACGGTTGGCAACGCTGTGTGTCAGTTTGCCAACGACTGAGATTTTAATTAAATCATAACAAATACCTTTCTTCAGTTCTTTCTCTTTCTTGAAGACTTGTCCCGTCTCTTCGGTAAGCAGCTTGTCTCCATATTCGCAGATCTCTCGCACCGTAGCGCCGTCAACACACTTGTCAATAACCTGCTTCAAGGTTCCTGCCAAACACAAACACCATTTGTAAAACAAACAAACCCACAGCCAGCATCCGACCGCTGCGACATCGCCACACGGTCCACGTCGAAGCACCTAAACATAACTGAATAATAAACTTTTTAAAACGCTCGGGTACATGACACGTAAAACTTCCCACCTGAGCGTCCACATGGCACTCCACTCGGACGCTTGGCAACCCATATGGGTTGTCACAACGTCTTACAGCTACGAACTAAATTTTTCCGGCACTCCAGGCCGCGGCATATTGTAAAAGAAACATCTACGCTTCTGAAACTTACGGTTAACGATTTCTCCGGCCATTTTATACTTGGTGACAACCAAGTCTTCGGCGATGGTTTTCTCATTTTCATCTTTGTCCGCCATGTCTTCGTCCACAAACTTTGAGGTCACGTGATCGAAGGAAGCGGGAAGTCGAGTCGAGAGAAAGAGAAACACGGCACAAGTGTTCAAGCCAACGGTCAAAATCAAGAGTACATTACTAATGTCATCAAATTAATTAATAATACACACCAGGACATATGAAAAGCCTAAATTAAAATAATACATCATAAAAAATTCATATATTTCAAACAGACTCTGGACTCCGATAAAAAAAAATATTTATTAAGTAATATTACGTACCGGTTTCTTCCATTGCAAGTGGTCAACTACCGTTTGAAGTGGTCTCATTTCTAAATTGAAGATTTTTAAACTAATCACTTCTCAAATATGACAACAATCGAAACAAAATCACCACAATAACAAAATAAAATTCACCAGCCCACCACAGAGAAATTAAATGAGTTTTGACTGCTCTTCTCACTCTCTCTCCTTATAATAGAAAATGAACATCATCTGTGCGCACTAATCGTTTGATTGCGGAACGGCATTTGTGTGAACGTGCCTAATGCGCGACTATAGCAAACAGCCCGTTTCAGCCGAAGGCCAAGACTTATGAGCGAGCGCGAAAATTGGCAACCATCAAGCGGGCACTTCAAAATTGGCGTTTGATGTTTCATCAATGCAAACAGAATATACAAATTTACTGATAGTTTTGTTTGCACAAAACATTTTCCAGAAAATTAGTGTCATTATTTTGATTCTTAATATACTTCAACTCAAAATACACAAAAAAAAATTATCACCGACCTATACATGTAAATAATGAATATAATAATTCACTCACAATTATGTGGCAAGTAGTAATAGCTTCCTGAATCACTTTACGAACATCTCGAAAACTTATCTATCTTCAATTTAAAGCAAAATGTTCTATTTCTGCATAAAGTATTTAATTTCATAAAAATATTGCATTCAGAGGACCAACTGCAATTTACTGTTTCATGGTAAGGAGAGACAGACACATTATGAAAACCAGCTTCCTGTTACCAACTTCCAGGCTTGGGTATCCAAAATTTCAAACCATGATAAATTGCTTACTCTTCACTTATAACGAAATGAACAACCAGGCCTACAACCACCAAACCACTGAATTAATTGAAGCAGTTACCAATCCAACCAATGAATCACATTTATCACTTACCTTTAACAAAACCGTACTGATCATAATTTTTTTCCTTTTGTGCATTGCCCTTATATGAAGTTCTACTCTTTGTGCAGAGTTACCTGCCTTGTCACAAATGTTTTTGTCAACAGTTTAACTTTGCCAGAATGTTTTCCAGGTTTTATCTTCTGGGTATACTGACCATTACCAACACTGAAGCCAATAGTAAAAGTTTTGAAGAATGTGTTTCAAAACTTTCAAAGTGGTTTGTAAAAAAAGGAGCACTGACAATTTTGGACAAATAATTAAGTTATCCTGTATATTAGCTTTTAGCATATGTAATATAACTTTATTTCCTACTTTTTTATAGCTAAATGATTTTTAACAATTTGAAATAAAATGTTAGAAAATGGAATTACTTAAGTTTGATACCTGCGATACCTGCGATACCTGACTGCGATGTCAAAAATAACTAACAAATTATTTACCAAGACAGCTGCAGTGACAGAAAGAAGGCCAGGTTGCACATTGTTCGGTTTTTAAGGCTTAGCCTCTGGTCCTCCTTCACTTCTTTTATAAAAGATTACTCAGCTTTTCTCTTTTTCTCACACACATTTCCAAAGGAAGAACAAATGATTACTTATTTTGTAATTGTATGTAATTATCAGTGGTACTAGACTGAGAAGGTAGTTGTTGCACAAGGTACAATGAAAGTACGGTATCTCACCCAACATCCTAGCAGTCTAATAAAAAAAAAGAAATAGGTATTAGAAGATATATATTAGTTATTAAATCAAGTACTTTTCATGCGGGACATGGAAAACTTGGTACAAGGCACGAGAATTATGGTACATCTGGCAACACTGGTAATTAAGCTATGGTATTTGTTTTTTTTTAAATTGAAGTACTTACCAAACTCAAATGTATTACTGACTATTTTTTAACGTGAGCCAGTGCAGCACTATGAGCATGCGTAGTCGTTGTCTTTATCGCTTCTTTGCCTCTGAAATTCCGTCTTTTAAAACCATTGCACGTAGGCAGCACCCTTAACTACAAATGATCATACGTTAAAATATATTTTTTTCACGATGATATACAATATATTTCCAAGTATTTTCATGTACAGTACTAGAATGATAAATTCTTTGCACATGATAGCACAATTTTGGTACATTTGAAATCTTTGCACACAGCCATTGTAACAAGTTGGTTTGAGGCTTGCTTGAGTCATACATAAGGCTGAGGAGTTTACCCATAGATGTTAACACACTTTATGTTAGGAAATCGACTAAATTTTTTATTGCTATATTGATGCACATTGAACTGACCAGATCAAGCCCGTTCAGAATATTTAGTATCAGTATGACCTCCATATTCTTCAGTATTCTCAAGTTACTCTGTATACTTTAAACAGCTCTTCCACACGACACAAATAATAAACCAGGATGATGACAAAGACGGATGGTGTGGAAGAAAGTGGTGGTGTGTTCTTTATGGCTGCAACCAACATGCCTGATATAGTGGATCCTACACTGTGTTGTGACCTGGCCAGCTCGACAAGATACTGTATCTTACTTTTCCAACAACCTCTAACAAGGTTGACATCTTGCACCTTATTGGTAGGGATATTTAGCTAATTCAGTGACCTGCATGCTAGAATCAAACCAAAGTACTGGTGAGTAACAGTGATAAATGCTATGGTAGCACATTGCAAGGAAAAATACAGCGGCAATGTTCGTGCATATGCAAGGGGCAGCTGCAACATGCCATTCTTACATGATCAATTTGTCGCTGCAACAAATGACAGACACTCAGACATAATAATTGCAAAAAAAAAAGCTTTCCAGCAAATTCCTATTTCAATTACTTGGTTCGAAAGATTTTTAAAACTTCTGACCTTGTTATTTACTTTTGTAGTTGGGTCACTTGCTGAATTTCTTCCTCGAGGACTGTGAACCAATAACAGACTTGTATATAAATCCCTTGCTACAGTATCACTGTCCATTTGTGCAGCAGCCAATGTACACGTAGCTTAGCACAGAGTACACAGGACTGAGGATTCCAGCCGGCTGGTAGTTGAACCCGCGACATTTCCGGGTCTCATACAATATGCTTGTACTATAGCGCAAGGTACGTAAATGGAATTTGCGGTACCTACAACCTCAAGTTTCACATTTTCTACTAAGAATTTAATAGATGCAAAAAATAAAATAATCGATATGTAATTGAAGCTGAAGAACTTCTAAACCTCCTGCAAGTCAGACGGACCAGGTATGGCTTCTCTAGTAAAGATGGTGTTGTTATGTCACGACAGTCCAACAATATATCCCCCCCGACACTGAGAAACATTTCTCGACCACCAATTAGGGCTTTGGCGTTCTTGCTTACGATTCATTTTCGAGAAATGTTCATGTGCTTCAGGGACGTGTTGTTAAGACTGTCATGGCACTGTAATCCCATGCTGACTGACCAATTACTATCTGAGTTTATATTGTAAGTGATGAGTCCTACAAACTCTGCATCAGAATGTTTAATTATGGAAAACTACAAGATATATAAATAATACACAAGTGTTAGTGAGGTATCACAGCATATATATTTACTCATTATGCAAGGTACATACATAATACATCAAAGGATAATATTAACAATGACTAAAAAAAGCATGAATCATTATGATATGTAAAGTACAGTACGTTTACATTAAATATTTTCTGACATGATATGGTACGGACACCCTTCACGTACGGTAATAATATAGCATAAATTTTGATGCTAACTACAGTATAGCATAGAGTACATCTCAGTGCTGTTAAGTCACGATTTTATGGCAAAAAGATTTGTGCAATGCGTCACAAGCACATCTGCAGCTCTGCTACATCGTCTGTGATTGCATGATTTTACTCTCACTTGCCTTGGCAAGTTACAGACACATGGAGTTACGGTAATCCTATTCTGACTGGCGCAGTCAAATGAGAGATGTGTCTGAACAACGACATGCTGCCAGTAACCAGGAAGCAGAGATGCCGATGTGCACGTGAGACAAAAAAACCTAGAGCAAAAGTATTTCCGCAACAAAATCGTGGCCCTACTTATGACATGACAGTTTGACTGCAAGAAGCTATATAATGTTAGTATATAACAGTTTTGTTGGAACACTGACATACAAGCTGGCAGTTAAAATTACTTATTACTATAACAAAATACATCAAAGCCAAGTAAAGTTTTATATAATTTTTTTGATGAACTTGACAGCTTCAGCCCGCAGCTAGCAGCAGGGGAGGATTTAAGAGGGCTTATGGGCTGAAACCTCCCTAAAATTGCGTTGAACATTATGTAGCCAAAGCATGTCCAGTCGCTTCAAGGAAACTGGAGTTTTGTTCTATGATGATCCAAGTACATTTAATGAGTCTTATTTGTATGTATATATAATAATGGCGGGAAATAGGCCGCTAGGCTAACAAAGTAATGTAACAGGCAGAAGTACAAGTACTTGGAGTTGATACCTGCAAATAGGTACACACACGAAGGGACGCGACGTTTCACCAGTATTAAACTGGCTTCCTCGGGCGGCAAGACATGGCATACTGCAATCCAGCAGCAGTGTGTGCTCTGTTACCTGTAAGCCTAGCGGCCGGAAGGCAAACTAAGCACGGCGGGAATTTCAAACATGGGGCAGTAATGTAGGTCTGGTTGTGATGGCTTGCAAAGAATAGGGGGAAGGAAAAATGAGTTATCTGATATTGAGCCTGGAGGTTGTCTTGATTTCGTGATATATTGGTGGGCCAGTTCCCAGCATCTGAGCTCTGAACTATTGTAAGAAGATGGCAAGGATTTCACAATTCTGGTACTGTAGCAGGAATCAAAGTCTTTGTTGTGGGAGACTGCATGAGCTGCACTGGCTTTTCTTGTGGGTAGATGTTACTTCTAGCAAGGGCTTCCTTTGTGAAAGCTCTGTGGCCATTCATTCTCTGTCTTAGAATGTTTGTGGTTATAGGCCATTCGGAATAAAGTGAGCACTAAAGATTTAACCTTTGAAAAAAATCACTAGCCGTTACTGCATATACATCACCACTAACAAGAGTTACTTTACTGCTTGTATGGTTGGTAGCGATTTATTGTACGTAGTTCCGTGTATTTTCCTATTTGAATACAACATTAGTGAAAGAACATATGACGAACTCGACC
>PNEQ01103496.1:0-15511 GCA_003012365.1 Medauroidea extradentata | reverse complement strand
GTACTCCTCGCCGGCAAGTACGTTAAAGTACCGTTACAATAGTGATAATGAAATTTAGGTGAATGCAAGTACAAGTTAAGTGGCGGTGAGATTGGTGGTGGTGGGGTGTTGTGACGTCACGTGGAGGCGGCAATTCAAACACACACACACGTGTCGCTGGCACAGGACACCGCACTAACCGGCACTGTTGTAGTTTGAGGTAAGGGGAGGGGGGTCCGGAGCACACTGAGGAAACCCTGTCACATGGTCAGGACGGGCTTAACTTCCCAGGCCTAGGGCTTGGGACGACGTCAGCGTTTTGGCCTTCTCTCCAACTCAATAAATTTATATTATCAAATGTGATAAAAGACAAATAACCACTCAAAAAATATAACGTTTTAAATGAATTTTGCTCAATACTTTTTCGTTTTTAAAATTTCAGCTAAACGACATTAATTTTACCAAAGTTCTACACACAATTTTGTGGCTCAGACAGACGGTGTTATAAAACTAATTGGTTCATTATTTCACCCTTCATTGCACATAAGTGGAGTGCGTTATAAAATACTTTGCATGTAAGGTAATTTAAAGAACCATTCATGTTTCTGTATTAGGTACTATGTACCAATAGGTAAAAGCAAAAGTGATTTCACAGCAGTGCATTGCTAGAGATATGTCTCACTACCGCTGCAAGATCTTGTGGTTTCCAGTGCCTTGATGTGCTATGATGATGGATTTTTGCATGATTGAATGGATAGCATGTCCAGTTTGTGTACTTAACGAGGCAGTATTATGGGTCTGTATACGTGATTCCAAATGATCATTATTTAAATTTCGGCTGAAAATTTAGCAAATGCATCAATGGTATTAATTTCGGAATGTAACACTTACAGTCATGGTGAGGTGAGCCACAGAATACGATGGGCGTCGGCTTATTTAATTATTACCATATTTTACCATGGCCGCGATGCAAGATTATGTCAGGAAGGGGGACGTGAAAAAGACTTTTTTTTATTTTTTTTCTTATTACTTACAAAACTACATCAAACATTTACCTGTCATAAAACTGAGGGCACACAATTTAATATTTAATTTACTATTAACAATGCCTTTACTACCTAACAAACTGATAAATGTCGGACAGCGAAAAATAATATAGAGCTGTGGTGTGACAACTGCCTCGCTCAGAATAAGAACAGAATGTTACTTATGGCTGTTATATATCTAGTGGCCAGAGGGTATTTTAAAACAATAGATATCAAATACCTCGTTTCAGGTCAAAGCTATATGCCTTGCGATAGGGATTTCGGAGTGATAGAAAAACGAAAAAGAAAGTGCACACCCATGGTACTTGAAGTGCAAGAAGTTGTCAGGTCTGCAAGGGTTACCAATCCCTTCACGGTTCTCACTATGAAAGAAGAGGACTTTTTTGATTTTGGGAAAGTTGCGGATCGGTTTCTCAACACAACCAAACTCCAGCTTACTAAACTATCTTGGATAAGAGTTTGTATTGACAATCCTACGTCTATTCTGGTCAAGAAAAGCTTCAATGAACTTGAAGAATGGAGTGAGTGTTTGGTATTCAAGAAGTCGCATAACTTGCAGCAAGTGAAAACTTTGGAGAACCTTCCTCAATGTAAGGCATCACATCACATAAGTGCTGAAAAAAAAAGACCTTTTGTCAATGCACGATTTTATGGATGTAAAGTACCATTCCTTTTACAGAAAAATCTGTCAGTGATATCGTGACACTTTATCAGAGAGTGATAACGGGATAGTTTTTTCAAAAAATGATGATAAACCCTAAAAATGTAAGCATCATTTGTGTAAAAACAGAATCTGTATACATTTTTTTTTCTCGCAGGAATGATCCTGGTAATACATGTAATGCCGAATTTAGACTATTATAAATAACATTTGATTGGTTCTTCACTTGTCATTTACCGAACACGTTTAATTTTTGTTGTAATTGTTTGTTTTTCTCACAGGAATAAGGCTAACAAAACCTTTACTGCAGCATTTCACACATTGAATAACTTTTGACACGTTTTTTTTGTTTCCTGGAAAACTTACTATTTGGCACATATACCGTTTCCCACAAACACTCCTCAATTGTTTCCTAGTCTAACCTAGTGATCCGTCACACACACGAAGGTATTGTCCGAGCACTTTTTCGCTCAATACTTCCATCGCCACACAATGTTCGCTGCTACACTGCCACCTCTTGCTGTCCACGTCATTGTTCCTTGCCTTGTCATCTGTCATCACCTCGCCGCTGTCTGTTAGTCAAAGTTCAGGGTACTTCAAGCACTAACCACTGTTACCAGTATAAGTAACATGTTTTCTATGAAGCGCCTGGCGCACACAAGAGGCAGCATCCACCTTTTCCATCCTCCCCGTACTCCTCTCTCTGAACCATGGGAGATGCTGATATCCTACCCTCTTCTGAAGTACTACACTGCAAAGCTTGGATACAGTAGTAATTTTACAAAATAAAGTATTTAGGCTGTCTGGGACTAGAAACATAGTATCGTATTTACATATTCATTTAATGTTTAATAAGAAATCATAGTAATATTGCCACACTTCCATTATGTCGAATGTACCCAAGCAAAGTTATCTCCATGCAGGTGTGGATTATGGAGGGACAGCCTCTGTCCTAATATCCATGGTAAAGAAGCCCCATGGTTTATAAGTATACATTTCAAATTTTTATTGCCCTTGCTACCTCTAAAACTTGCCTCTGATCTCTCAACACATGCATTCTTGGCTTCGCCAATTTTATTGCCTACAAGTCGTACTGTTCCAACCTTTCCCATCCATACAACTGTTACGGTACAACATATTTTAAGGTGGTCCTCATGAAATGTATCAATTAGTAACCCCTGCATATGGCAACAGTTTTAAGTACAATAAAAATAATTAGTTTAAAGGATAGGTCTGAACGCTGCAGCCATTCATCAACTCAATGGATACCTTCAGAGAATTGGAATGGTACTTGTCAGTGCATCGACATAAAGCAGCAATTGTTGATTATTTGGTCGAATCCAGAAAAATTCACTGACTTAATAGCTTTGAACACGAGCTTCAGTGCTCATGTCATTTCATCAAGCTAATGACCCTGTGATGGGTTCTTAGCAAAAATAACATAAAAAAATTACAAAGAAACAATGGACCTATGGCAGACTTGATCATGTTTACAACAGATCAATAATAAGAACATTATATTCTGTAACGATTGGTTAAGCGTAATGAAAGATTCATAAAACACATAGCAGGAGGAGAATGCAGCAAAACAAGCTGCACTGGGCCAAACTGGTAATGATGTGGAAGAGTCACATCCTTGAGGGAGGATACTTTTCGCATTGTTTACAAAATGTGTGTGCTGACTCCTTCCTGCAAACGAAACATTAATAAATTAACATAACAGTTTGTAGCATATATCTTAATAATCAGAGAAACCAAGCAGCCAATATAATGTGTTATGAATCACCATTTGACACTGACAATAGTGCAATTAATATATACCTTAATTTAAGTTGTCTTTATGAAGATGACTATGATAAATATACAAACTAATTATTTAGTTTACTTGCACAGTGCACGACAAATACTAGTAGTGTGAACATGCATGTTTGGCAAATGATTTGATAAGAATCAAACACCAGAAAATAATTTTCTTGACTTTTACCAAAATATACTTCAAATTAGTAACTATTGTGGGACTTTCGTGACCTTTTTCACAAATCATGACTTTTCCGGGACTTTAGTGACCTAGTAGACACCCTGTTCCAGAATCTTAGCCGACTTATATTCATTGTACATTCTTGAATTATCTCACAATTACAGGGTATGAAATATGTCTTGCCGACACGCAAGCTGCAAGCATCAATAAATATTGCATGACCACTGTCAATATAGTCACTCGTTTAAGGTATGGAACATCCCTTGAGCAACGATTCTTTAACTAATCAACATTCGAAAACGACAACCAGAGGCACAGAGAAACACTCTTGAGTTGTCGGCACCGGGTTTCGAAATGAAAAATGCATTATCCAGTCTATGTTTATCTGAATTCTGCTTTGAAATAACTGCCTACATGATTATTCCTCAGGAACAAATAGGTTGCTTGGTCACATACGCTTCTTCCACTCCCTACTGCTCTTAAATGCCTGCACCAGTGTGGATAATGCACGCATGCACGCATGGGTGACACAAATATATCACCCCATCATATTCAGAGGTCACAAATAAGGCATGATGAGCTTACCTCAACCAAATTCATTAAAAATAGTTGCTAATTTGACTTGCCTTTCAGGAGAGCAAAGTTCTCTTATTCCCGTCAAGAAATTAAGGGATATCTCTCTTCGTATTACGATGTCTGTACTGTTAGAAATGACAAAGGTATGGTCAGCCAACTTAAGGGGAATGGTGTGGGGTCATTGGTAAAGTTAAAGGTCTATTGAGGGAAACTATTCTTATGTTTGAGAAGAACGTAGTGTTTAAACTGAAAACCTGAATTCTTCCTACCTGGTTACATATTTCAAAATTTAGTATGAAGTGCCTTTAGCTAAACTCAATAGTATGCACGAATTTGTTTCAAACGCTAAACATTCTCTGAATCATTTGTTAAGAACTGTGATAAATAAGTGATAAATTCGGCTGATATCGTCGGATCCTGTAACATAATCAATACACACTAACATTTACAGTATCTTGTTTTTAAATTTTATTGGACCTGAGTTGTTCGACACTAATGTGAAGATGAAGTAGGAATAATAAAATCATTATTTTGGGTTCCCCATTCGAAGCAAGTTAATTAATTTTAGTTAGAACTACTAGGCGTCCAACAGATAATCATTCCGTCATATAAGCTCTGTTAGACTGGTTACTACTTACGATCATTTCAGCTGTAGTCATAAAAGTGTAGTAACGTTTTTCGAAACTGACCATGTTAAGAGGAGTCCTTCGCGGTGTCAAATTTCCACCTTTGACGCGTGGTAACAGCGTAGCGATAAGAGCCAGTATCACACGCTTGACGAGAAGCATATAGCCTTTATTCCCAGCGCGCCAAACTGGCGTGTAAGGTTTCCGTTGTAGTCTTTTTACTATGGGACTTAAAGCGGTGGCCCCAATATTTTATTTTTGAATAGTTTGAAGTAAAGACCAACGTATGCTTCTCGTTTTGCACTTTACGTATTTAGGTAATATTTTCAGAGTTACAACAGTCTAAAAACCCCGTTTTCAGCCATTTTGAGAGGCCCAAATATCATGTTTCTAACAAGCGTGTTACATTTTTGAAAAAATAGAAGCATGGTTTCAAGTGTGTGTTCTTTTCGTAGGTAAACATAATATGAATAACTTAAACGGTTTACGGGTAAAAATGTATGCGCGTGACACGCTGCAACGCCATCCATGCGCCAGTCGAGGACTCCTCTTAAGGGGTGGATCCAGCTCAGGATCCTGGAGGGAGTTAGGCCTATGTCTTAAACATAGCTAAACCCTCTCCTCAAGCGAAAACCGGGGAGTACAGGGGCCTTCCCCCTGAAAAATCTACATTTTCAAGTACGAAATGGTGCTAGTAAATGAGTTACCAATCTAAAAAAAATTAATGCTGTTACACATTGGGGCTAGGTACACAAAAGAGTGGAGGTCTTTGGTAAAAGGAAACAAAATAAATAAAGTTATTGTTATTTATTTACAATTATCTACACCAAAACAATATACGTATGTCACTCATGATTAATTACTAATAAATATAACATCAAACAACACAAAAAACTACAATTTACACAAATGTTATAAAATCTAGTGTTATTACAATCCTGCATTCAGGTTCTCTGTTCTAGAAATGTCTCTTTTACCATTTACAAATGGTGAACTCACTATCCTAGCAAACGCACTGATAAACCTCTTGTAGCCCAGAAACTCCGTCACGCTACTTGCCGCAATCAACCAAGCTGGACGCCCTTGAACACTTCTCGCAATTCGTTAGTATCACTTCAACTCACATCAGACACCTGACATGCAAAAGCTCTCCTGTCATTGCTGCAGCTCTCTTTTAAACCCTTACGCTGAAGACTCGAATTCTCTCGGCAAGTCGCTATCTCAAAGCTCCTAGAAGGAGGTCATATCTGGGTCAAACACCATCCTGCAAAATAGAGCTCACACAAGAATACTCTAAGACCATGATATCTGCTGTCACCCGAGATAGCCATGCATATGGCCGCTGCCGCACATCGCAAAAGGGTAACACGAGCAGCACAGTGCACGCCGAACCTCTTTACCCTTACTGCGGCTATAACAGCTCAGGCTGCTCACACAATAATTGCGGCATGCAGGTGGTTGCTGTGGCATGTGGCACCACACAAGGTTACATGAGCCGTACAGAGCACATGGAGGTTTTTTAGCTCTGCCATCATTGTATCTTATTACACAGCTCTCGCAACACTGTCCCCTCCTTAAGTTTGTCTGTCCCGAGCAGACACAACAGTCTCTGGTACATCATAGTAAGCCACTCTGTCTATATATACAATCTTGGGTTTTCTCGTCCGAGAGCCCTTGCGAACAAACGGGAAAACCATGTAATATATCTTGACAATCTGGTAAGGGCCTTGCCAGCATTTCTGCAGTTTCGGACCCTATCCTTTTCGTCGCTGTGGGTTATACAGTCACACCAGCTGCCCTTCTTGAAACTTCTCTTCAGGTCCCCTCCGATCATACCTCGTTTTCATCCTGTCGCTGTTGAAGCTTAAATGTTGCCGAGGAAAGTAATTGTCTGTGCCTAATTTGCGACCCTGTTCATCGGCATACACTGTCAGTGAAACAGGCTGCTCTACTTCCGTTGGTCTTCCAAATAGCAGACCACTTGGAAGGTGAAACTATCTCCCAAGCAGCATCTTCGAAGGTGTTACCCTTGTGGCTTCATGGACAGAAGTACAGTATGCAGGGAGGAACAGGAGCACCTTAGATTCCCAAGCCTTTTGATTGTCTGCTACAAAAATGGGCAGATACCATTCCAAGGTACAGTTTACCAATCGACCATCCCATCTGACTGAGGATGCAAAGGTGTAGTCGTATTCTTCTTCATTCCTGGAATTTTGGTCACCTCCTGAATCAACTTGGCTTCAAAGGTGCGGCCCTGGTCGGAGTGAAGTTCGAGTGATACTCCAAACCTTGAGAATTTAGGCTCTACTAAAGCACTGACCACAGTGCTAGCCTCTTGAATAGTTATTAGTATGACTTCAGGCCACTTGGTGAAGTAGTCTTGTGGCACCAATAGGTAACGATTCTTCCTCTCAGTCACTGGAAAAGTACACAAAATATCTACTGCCATCCTCTCAAATGGGCTCCATCAACGTACTTCTTAAAATGACCACGTCCTCTCCTTGATAGGTCTGGCCTCTCCTGCGTCAATACGTTGGCATGCCACAGATCTCCTACCAAAATAATATGAACAATATGAAAAATCATTTTGATCCTTCTTTAACAGTTCTGCCATGTCTTCTCTAGTCTCCAGTCTAGGTTTTCCTTTGTCCTTTTCAGGAGTTCTGCAAGTGGTTCTGGCAGAGTATGCTTTATAAGGTCCTTCTTCAAAACCTTAGACTCAGTTGTGTTTATCTGGCAAACTTGCTTACACAACCCAATCATGGCCCTCTCCTCAAGACAAATTGCCTTGTCAGTCAATTTAATCATTCTAACAGGGAAATTGTGTGAGCTTGATGAAACCAAAGTCTTTGCTATAAGTACTCCATCAGGAAGGTTACTTGCTCTTGCATTAGGCTCAATAAACCGTAACCACCTCATAAATGTTCCTACACAGCGCCCTAGTATCACAATTTCACTAGAAGCTGGCAACACAGTGGTCTGACAGGAAACTACTGGGCAGCTGACTGGTGAAGATAATTCTGGTCGTGGTATTAGTACCAACTCTGTTTAACATACCTTCAAGACCCCCAGTCGAGTGTCAATACAACATCCTACTTTGTGCAGTACATTTTGTCCCTATGAAAATGCATCTGCAATGTCTGCTATGTAGACTTCATGTTGTAACTAAGATCTCCCAACTGAAGTTGCACACGTCTCCTTACCTTCACTGGTGTTTTCTCACCAGTTACAGTTGTTTACAGGCATTGTCCGATGTTTCGATCTTGAAATTGTTGGGGAACTGGCCCTATGATGTCTAGCCAGACCAGAGTAATGGACGCCCCTGTATCTACGACCAACTGACAAGGTACATAATCCAGGCTGCCCTCTACCATCAATGCATCAACTTCCTGTTTCACCGAACTCGCTTGAAGGAATTATGGTGCCTTACCTCCAGAAATCACCGATCTTCCCCCCTCAAGACCATTGTTTACATGTTTCTCGAATTTTAAGCTGATGAGTTGATCTCCCTGGCTCTCGGTCCTGGTTTCGTTGCTGATACTGTTGGCACTGGGCTCTTAGCTGTCCAAGTAGTCCACACTCCCAGCACCCTGGCCGCTTCTCTGGTGAAAGGCTGTGCTCCAAAGCACCGACTCTTGATGGAAATTACTTGGATTACTGTTTTAATTTCCTTCAGGGTATTCTCGATGCTGTTCCCCTCTTCACCGCTCGTCACTTTCGCGATTCGTACCACACGCCATTTCGCTGGCACCTGCTGTGCTGACTCAACTTTCAGTGCACAGCCTAGAGCATCTTGCATGGTATGAGGTGCAGACAGATGTACTGCTTGTCGCTCCTCCATGCCAGCAATATCGTCAACGAAGTATCCAATGGCAAGCACATTTCGCGCCTCTTATGGACACCCTTCGATTGACAGATGGACTAGTCTCACAATGACCTGTCAAAGTTCCTGAAGTGACTCCCCACGTCGCTGGCTGCAGCTTCGTAGTTGGGCATGGTGAGCATGTCACAAATAGCAGTCCCCGAAGTGCACCTCCGGGGTAGAGACTAAAGAGAACACTCCAGGCTATGTCGTTTGGGCAGAGATTGGAGTATAATACTGAGCACATGACCTCTCAACACTGCTGCCAGGTAGTAGACATGTTGCTCTACTGTCCAACCAATCAGGGTTGTAACAAGCTCATATTGGTGCTGATATTCACTTAATAGAGTTTGGCAGTCATATGAAGCAGGTTTGATTGAAACCCCTTTTCCATCCCCAGGCATGGAAACCCCAGCTGTATTCATGTGCTGTGATACTCCTGCCACCGATCTGGATGTCACAGAGCACTTTCCATCGCTACTCTCATGTCTTGGTTCTAGCTTCGTTAAGCTGCCATCCCGACACACCGATGGCTGACCGCCTGCCTGTCGCTGTAGAAATGAATTCCATTCCATCCTTAACCTAATCATCTATTAGGTCTAATCACAGACACTCGACATACCGTGGCCGTCTGCCCTGGTTTCAGAAAGGCATGCAGAGCTTCAGCCGACGCAAGAGTATTAGAAAACTGCTTAATGCGCGTAAATAATGTCTGAATAAGAATAACATTTAAAGAATGTTACACACGTGTCCATACCCATTTAAATACTCCCATTTATCTCTATACGCGATTTTGTCATGGCCTAAAATTATGAAAATTTGTGTTTCGCGGTCCTTTTTAGCTACAAATATCTCGACACAGAATCTTTTAAAATCTATAGATATGCAGAATACACTTTTATACTTAATATAATGTCATAAAATGACATCACTGAATGTCATAGAGGGTAGTTGTCAGCTAGAAGACTCCACGCCAGTGCACAGACTTGCACCTAGAGGTTAGCGTGTGGCGTGATACCCGTGTTGTCTCGTCCTTAACAGCTTCCGCACTTCTAGGCCTGGAACGCGCAAAATACCTGTGTCCAGGCGGCCAATTAACGACACTCTTGAAATATTTTATTTCACTTAAATGTTCTGTGTATTGCTAATTAAGGTGGTCTTGCTCAAAATTGTTGTCAGTGGCCATCCATATAGGACAGACCGGCATGAGTAATGGAGTAACCGTACTGATCCCATGTATACATCAAAAGTAAAAATATAATAGTGGTTTTATGGCCACCGGAGTAAATAAACAAAAATCAGCGTTCTGTAGGTACATGTGTCATTAAGAGACTGTAGTATTCTTGCTTTATAACTGTATCAGATTGTGACCCACATTCTAAGTTCCTTCAAAAAGTGTCAAACGTATTAGGAATGAGGGTTACATTTTTTAATGTAAATTAAGACGATAGTAGGTCTACACGTTGATGGTATGATGCAACCTTCATAATTTGCAATTTTTTAAATATTATTTCACTGCGTATTAATTTTTAACAGATTTTATTTGATTTCACACCCTCAACGTTTATTTAAAAGCATATGAGGATTAATATACGCTCTGGAAAATTCAGTTTTTAATTTATGAGTACAAATTACAAGCATTGAAAAGTAATTATTTTCATGCATCAAAATTACGTGTTACTCAATGAGTGATATTTTAATAGCTTTAAGAGGCCAGGCAAAACCAAAACCATAAACTAATAAAAGCTTTCTATTAGCATAGCCAAGTGCTATTATACGCCGAGAAATGCGTAACAACTACATGACTGTGTAATTAAAGGAAAAGAAACATAGTGCTAATGTCTTGCATCGGTGAGTTGAACAGGCGACATTTCACCATTCGTTTTGTGATAACTTTCATTGTAAAAGTATTCTATACACAATAAGGGCAAAATTACTGCCAATATAATACTAGGTACCTTTTCGTAGAAATATAAAGTGCCTCCTAAATGGTAATACGATTCTTATTTTTATCTCCAGCTGCCACAAAACTCGAAATGTTTCTCATTTTCTACACTGTTTTTGAGTATTTTCCACCCATCATCATTGGTGGTTCCAATCCTGTTGGATGTCATGTTTCATTTTAAGCCCACGCTTCACCTTTTTTTTTGTGATTTTGTTTAGTTAAAAAGGGAGCAGATTTCGTTTGACATTCACGAAGATGTGTTGTACTGTTTTTACTATAAAGCATACATTTTTAAATCAAAATTACTTCATTTGGCAAGTTATAGACTTTAAATAATTTATAACTGAGTGAACAGTAATGAAATTGTTTTGTTTCGAAAACAATTAGGCTTCATAGTACAAAAGATTTTAGCACACCTACATGACAGTTTATTAATTGCTGCTGCTGTTTGCATTAAAATAGCGTAAATAGTATTACGGCGGCCTTAAATAAGAAGTACGACTAAACACCATCACCACATTGCTCTAAATATGAAAAAGTCTGTATAATTAACGATCAGTAAACCGCCAAGACAAAATTGGAGGCTCAGTACAAGGTTTCTCTTATGACGGAGCGAGGACACAGAAAATAATGACGACTGATATGCTGTTGCGAACCTGAGGTGACCTGAAGCCATACTCATCAGCTCATTACATATTGGTGACAGGAGTTAAGCCGGCGAATGTCTCCGCAACATCGACAGAAGGTATCAGAGCCATGCCAACAGTGGGTAAAGGGGCGTAAGCTAGGTCAGTCGTCACCCTTTCAGTAAACCTAAGGGGAGGGGGTAAACAGCATTTTCCCATGTTCTCCGTAACTGGGTCATTGAGTTTTCACCACAAACAAATTGTGACTGTACATAATATATACTCAGAATTTGTGCAGCCCCACAACTTGTATACATCAAACATCAAGGACGGTCTTGCGAAGCTTTTTAATACCGTCTACGAGGTACGATTTGAGCTCGATGACATTCCCTCGTTATATAACTGTTGCACACCCACTTTACGTTATCGCCACACTGGTAACCAATATCTAATTAATTATTGCGGGTTTTTACGAATGGCTAGGTGCTACTCTAATTATTTCAACCCCCTCTCTAATGATTGTGCACTCATATTTAGTACGTACAATTTGAGTGATTTCTTTCGGATACATTGATTAGTCTGTGCATGTTTGAAATAAATATATTTTAATGTATTACACTCAGCAGCCACATGAAGATCGGTACTCATTTATTCATAAGTTCTGTGCTGTGATAACTACGAGTCACAAATTTTGCTTGAGCATGTGAGCCAGTTATAATCTCCTACTCAAAACCATAAACTATTTTTGTTGCTCTGTCATAGTTACTCAAAATTTCATTTCTTTACGTGAAAAACTTCTGGGAACGACATTTTTACCACTTCTTGTCACAACTTATAAGCGAAATATATCTTAATAAATGTGTCAGTGGCACTTGGTGAGTCACGTTTTTTGCTAGGTTCGCAACTGTTACTGTTCTCGTGTGGTTACGTCAGTCTTATTAAATGTAGCGATCATTCCTTGCATTTTCTGTGTTTCGTTAACTGGTTGATTCTTTGTAACGCGCAAGATAATAGCCCACCTAGATTGGAGTGGTGACAGTTTTGTAGTATGCCTGCTTCAAAACGAAAAAAAAAAAAAAAATAAAAAATTACAGTCTAATGTTTGCGGAATGGAGGTGACCCTCATTGTTGTAAACAGGGCACTGTTCTTCACACGTTGTAGTCTACTAGATCATGATACACAAGGTAGTACGCCAGAGAGCAAGATGTTGCTCGCGTAACTGCAAGATACTACTACAAATTTCTTACAATCACATTTAAATATGTTGCATTTTTAAATATTGAGATGTTATACCGTTTAGTTTGTAGTTTATTTGTTTTTAAATATAAGGCACATTTTGACACAAATTCATATTCGGACGTATTATTTGGCTTCTATTCAAATCCGGATCGTGATAAATGTAAACACTGTGAAACTGTGAATAAAAAAAACAGTTCAAACTAATGTAATGTTAAACTTTACACAATTGGTAACACCTCAAATGCTTGTGACTGGTGAAATAATAGTGCAATAAAAACCATTCTTTAGTTCACAAACATGTAAAATATTATTTAATTTAAGGTTAACACTTCGATTTTTTTTCAAGCGTGTAACTGAAATCGAAGCATGGGCAAAGTTCCACGTATTAGTATGATGTGTTCACAAAATACCATACTGTAATTTTTCGCTTAAAGAATGCAAAGTAAACATGACAAAGTACATGCTGTGTGTGACTCTTGGCTCTGTGAAACGGGAGGAAACCAAGCAAATACTGTGTTCCCCGCGTCAATAACATGTGAAGAGTAGAAGTAGAAAAGCGGATATTTTGCGAGGACAGCAAACGATAACGAGCTATTGACGACGACTCTTTTAATGTTCTATCTCTCGCTTTTAATACATTTAGTTTAACACAAAATAAGCCATAGAGGCACATCACATTCGAGCATTTTTTACGCTACGGCGTAAGTTTAAATGTACAATGTTACTTTCAGATTTAGGAATTTTGACCATAATTAAAAAAAAAAAGTGCCTGAATAAATAAAATTATGTTAAACAAGTTATAAGAAATACTCGTTGATAATTGTAACTCCCACAAAGCAACAATCCGTGTGTTAAATGCAGGCGAAATTTGTGTTGTAATGTACTCTTTAGTTTTAAGTGTGTTGTAATGTACTCTTTAGTTTTAAGTGTGTTGTAATGTACTCTTTAGTTTTAAGTGTGTTGTAATGTACTCTTTAGTTTTAAGCGTGTTGTAATGTACTCTTTAGTTTTAAGTGTGTTGTAATGTACTCTTTAGTTTTAAGTGTGTTGTAATGTACTCTTTAGTTTTAAGCGTGTTGTAATGTACTCTTTAGTTTTAAGTGTGTTGTAATGTACTCTTTATAGTTTTAAGCATGTTGTAATGTACTCTTTAGTTTTAAGTGTGTTGTAATGTACTCTTTAGTTTTAAGCGTGTTGTAATGTACTCTTTAGTTTTAAGTGTGTTGTAATGTACTCTTTAGTTTTAAGCATGTTGTAATGTACTCTTTAGTTTTAAGTGTGTTGTAATGTACTCTTTATAGTTTTAAGCGTTGTCATATAACGATCTATTGAACATTAACGTTACATGCCAAATGAGTTTATTTAGTTTGAAACCCAGCAGTGTTTTCAGTTAATGTAATTACTTTATTGCATGCCCCATGTGTAAGATTGTGTGACGTATTTATTTATTTAGTTTTTCTCTTAGCACCGCAAGCCCTACTATTTATATGTTTGGTCTGAGGTATTTTATCATAATATTTGTTCTATGCAGTTTTTTTAAGAGATTGGTAATGGAGTCAAGTGAGTGGTGTCGTGCACGAGGAAGGGTGTTGTGGATATAGCCGTGAACGATACGAGAAGGCTGGTGAGAACATTATACGTGCAGTAGGTGAAGTATACAAATATTAACGCTTGTATGGACCTACAAAGTTTGGCAACTTACGTGTGTAACAAGGAGACCTGTAGTTAGACAATACCCATAGTGTACCCTGAAACATTCTCACTACCGTTTTAATACTCTCAGCATTATACTGAACTAGCCGGGAAAAGGTCTAATTTAGTTTGGAAGAAACATTACATGACAATTATTACAGTAAGGCTTGCTGGTGCACATAACATTTGAATTAATTTGATCACATTAAATTGAATAATTGAATCTGAAGTCCACGTTAGTCAGTAATTAAATATTTAAATTTTATTGCATGTAATTCTTCCTGGCACCCACTGTTCTACTAAAATTAATACTATGTTAATTACAGTAAACTTCTAGTGAATACGTAGTTGCTTGGCATTAGTGTCAGTAGTCATATGTTCAAACAAACATCACAATACTCATGCTACATACACACTACCGCATTTTCTGTAAGGGCATCCTGGATCATAAGTTAAAAGGTAAAAAGAAATTAATGAGATTGGTCTACGCTTATAGCGTATGTGTAGTTTATTAAGTTTTTTATGTACGGTAATGTTTATAAAAGAGCGAACAGATGCACGTGAAAGCCGCAAAATAAATAAATAATACAAACACATGAACCCGCAGTCTCAATTTGAGTCAAAGCACTGCGCAAACATTTCGCGAATTAAGTAACGTAAGAAAAACCTTGAAGGCAAAATTCTTTATTGGTGATAAAATATAAGGGTATGAACTGTACACAGAAGAAAGTAGTTATAGATAGCCAGAAGGTGACATGCCGCAGTTTCACGATTATTGTTGCTGACATCCTTTCAAGAATTTAGTGTGGAATTCCCTGTGCAAATATACTTTTTGTGCGAAATTTTATAATTTAATATGATGCAGAGATATATTATAGTGATGATTTCGTCTTTAAAAAAGACATGGATTCCAATTTTCTGGCTTTTACATCATTTACACTGTAACCTTGAAAGTCTTGCAAAATTAAATACCAGTGGGCAATGATTCGTAACTGATTGCGGGACCGGAAGACGAACTTATAATACTGTTACGGGGTTTTTTGTCAGTTAGTTTGTTTTTGTGGTTTTTCGGTTTTTTTCTTTTTTTTTTCCCAGAGGTTTTTTCTTTTTTTTGTTTTTCTCTCGGACGTATAAACTTTTCAATGTCGTGTTGGTGTTTTAATTCTACTTTCACTTGAACTTAATAATTGTTATACCGAGTAAGGTTTTATGTTAGTTGGCTTTCGTGAGAGAGGCAGGCAGGCAGCGCACCGTAGTTTCTGCTGAGAGGTGAGCTAGTC
>PNEQ01103495.1:0-15512 GCA_003012365.1 Medauroidea extradentata | reverse complement strand
CAACATTGTTATACACTGTGAATTTTTTTCGGAATGGTATGTCAGTTGGTTTTAGTGGCGTGCATAAAACCGTAAAGTGCAAATTTTGACGTTTACGACTCATTACGCAAAAACTATTAGATATTAAAAAATTTCCTAAGAGGAAGATTTAGTCACAATTTATGTCTAAAGTAAGAAAAAATATATATGGTACAAATATAAAAATAATAAAAGACGTTGAAAACTGAGGTGAATCGCGCCCTTAACAGCCTACATTAAATCAGCTACAATTTCTTGAAGTGGCGCAAATTATGTTGTGACTGAAGGCTAACTAGCGAAATCTTATCCAAGTCTGACAATGATTAGGTTTGGTATGGGAAGCTTTTCATATCGTCTTATAAAAAAACACTTAAAGAGAAAATTCAGTTATATTAACTATATTTTTCTCTCTGTATTTTCAAAATCGCTTTAAATCAGATTTGAACTACTATAATGAGTTTCTGCATTTTATCTTACACTGTAAATTTTCAGTGAGTATCTTCCACGATTTTAGTCACAGAAATGCAAAAATATGTTTAATATATCAGCAAAGTTTTTGGCCATATTAGTACGACTCACAAGTTGCCTGCACACTGAAACGTGGCGTGGAAGGTTCGGCAAAGCTGTTGTTTCCTCCCGGCCGTAATTCCGGCAGCCGAGAGCGAGACGCCTCGGCCAGTTTTCGGACGTTTCCGGTATTTCCCGGCAGTTTCCGTGAGGTAAACATCAATCACGCCTTCCTGCTCGCAGCACGCTACTCTGAGGGTGAAGACTAAATTTCTCTGAGGCACATCTCTCATCATCATATTGAGTTTATCATTTTTACGCCTAAATTTCAGTTTGAAGAGATATAACAAAATTACAGTCGTATAGGCTACCAAGTTTCTTCTGTGGAATTCAAATCGTTTATACACATTTAATGTTAAATCCCCCACCCACCAAATATAACAAGTTAGTCGTAGACTTAACACAAAGATTTATTTACTAGCAGAAAAAAAAACTTTGGATAGTACAGTGTAGGCTAATGAATATGTTATTGCTAGAGATGGTAGTAAACCGCGAAAATATTTTGTGCCAACATACCCTTGAAAACACTGTAGTTTCTTGTGACATGTATGACTGGGTGATATACGTATGACACAATGTAGCTGTCTGCAGACCAATAATATGCATCACATAGTACAATAGCGGGGTTCTTATTGGAATAGTCAAATAGGACAACATATCTACGTACAAGCAAAAGCCAGTAATCTTTTCATAAGCTGAGCGTGCGTTTGAAACCTAGCAAACAGTCAAGTTTTCCCGCGATAAACCATCATTAGAGATGATGGTTAGAGGTACGTTAATTTCGCAGATACCTTCCATGTCAGGTTGAACGCGAAAATGTATACTTCATAATCACGTGTGTGATTAGTTGGCGGCTGTCACGAAACGCATTAGACTACCGCAAGCCAGTAGTAAATAAGGAAATAATTCCTAGAGCTATCGCGTGCTACTCGCTTGTAAGGGTGTAAGCTAATGAATAATCGACTGTGTCCAGTGCGTCTACAGAACTGAGAAATCTAGGCTACTGCCAGATGAATCAGCGAAATTGACGTACCTCTATTGATGGTATATCGCGAAAATGTTTTGTACCAACGTAACCTTGAAAACAGTGTACTTTCTTGCAACATATATGATATGGCGATGTAGGTCTGCCACAACGTAGCTATCTGATAACCAATAACTAGAGAAATGCAAAATTCGCGTTATCATTTGGTAGCAGAGTAAACTTCACTTTCCTACACATAACAGAGCATAATCTGCGATGCAATTGGCCACGAACTTTTATGTGTTGTCATTTACGTGTGTTACGTCTTTACAGAGACTGGCCTCTCTACCGTGTAAGCATTCTCCGCGGCAAGTCACGACAATATCGGCCAGCGGGAGACGTCAAACGAGCCTATAGTCACTTGGAGTATAGTTAGCTGTCAGAAAATAACGCGAATTTTGCATGTCTCTATACCAATAACAGGCATAAAATATTACAATATAATCGGCTTAGTCAAATAGGGTAACACCTCCACGTATTATTAGCGAAAGTCAGTGATATTTTGGTAATCTGCACGTGCGTTGAAATCCAACAAACAATCAAGTTTTTTCCGCGACAAACCATAATCTCTAGTTAATGCCTATTTATTTACAGCTATGACCCATTTTTATCCCGCGCTAGAGTACAGGCAGTCTTCACAAGGTAGGCAAATTCTTCATGTAATGTCGTGTGGTAGAGATAATAAATGACTGAAAATCGTATGATTTAACTTTGTCTTTTCTGGATTTAACATTGTCTATACAGTCGGATATGAAATATAATTTTTTACATGTTTCTAAAAAAATTAACTCAGTTTTGAAATTTATATTTTTGTATTTTTACATCCACAAATCTAAACGCAAAAAAAAAAAAAAAAAAAAAAAAAAGATGTAGTTACAACGTTTAAACGGAATAATTAACGAGAAAATCACGAAGGTGTCTGAATCATATAAATGGTGCGAATTTTGCTGCTACGTGCTAATAAACGTATTGTACCGCCCTGTCTAGATCTGTTAGTCTCCCCTCCGTCATTGTCATATTCCCAAAATTGGAATTGGCCAGCTAGCGCCCATTCTACTCTCTAAATCACTACAAACCATGTGACGACCGCTCATTCCGGACAGCGTTCGATCCAGTAACTGTACCACAGTGCAATCTTTGTATATATGTTGCGGTAGCATAACCGCCATGAGATACGAAGTCGACTACGTATTGAGCTAGCAAAGTATCTCTGCTACGAACATGACGAGATAACAAAAAGAACTGTCAGTTACCACAACTCCAGTATTTACTTTACTGGCACAGCATAGTTTAAGTAAGGTATAGGCTATTACAGGTTATAAAGATCAATGTTATAAGTTTGCCACAGGGGAAATTTCTGTCGCTTCAGCGCTGGTATCGGTAGTGCACCAAACTGACCAATCACAGAACTTTCTTGATTTTTTAAAATGCCTTTCCGCGTGTTTTCTCCTTGAAGTTCAAAGTAATTTTTCAAGTCCTGTTAAATATTCCTTGTAAGAAAATTAACACTTTTGAAAAATGTTTCACATAGGAATATCCAAGTATACTTTTTGTTGGTCTCAAAAGTTACCACGAGGCTATTTAAAACTGCCTTAAGTGCGTTTCAGAAGGAAAAAAATCATAGTTTTATACATGCGTGAAACAGTGATAGTTTTGTAAATGTTACTTTGGAGTTCATTATTCTCTTACAAAAATTGTTTTTAGCTCGGCCAGTTTTCCCGCAATGGCATTTCAAAGTCAAAATTCGCATGTTTTTAGTTCATACACCCCCTGAAAACCAATCAACATAGTAAAACAAAATAATTTGCAGTGTAAATACATATCACTGGCTAGGGCTTTAAGTATATAAAACCCAAAACAAACTATTTTTGTACTTAAGAACATTTCTAAAAGCAGCAAAAAACTTTCAAATTTCAGACATTTAAAAAAATACAAAATATTGATTTATATACGTAAAGCCCTAGCTAGTCGCACACTTATACTGTGAAATATTTCGTTTCACTATGTTGATTGGATTTTGTGGAGTTGTATGAACTAATAACATGCAAATTTAGACTTTGGAATGACATTATCGAAAAACTGGCTGAGCTAATTTTTTTGTAAGAGGATAATGAATTCACAAGTAACCTCTACAAACATAGCACTCTTTCATACAAACAAAAAAATTATGATTTCTTTTCCTCTCTGGAACGGTCTTAAGAGGCCGTTCGAGTGTTTCAGGCGCATGTATGCAACCCGCATTAAACCCACATAAATCAAAGCTAATATTACCTTCGCTATAGTAATATAAGTATTACATATATCAACATTATCTTCGTGTTTTATCAAAGACACAGTCGTCCTTAGTTACGCTGCGTTCGTCTAAGTTCTTGCTTTTAAAAATTGTAGTAATTCTTCCTGAAAATATAAAAATAAAAATATAAACAAAAAATATATATTGATCGATGGTTAAATAACTTAACTGATGATGAGTTGTATTTAATATTTAAGTAGTAGTTTTACTGTAGTTAACTATTTTCACATTATTTATCTTTCAAATTGTTAAATACAATCTGCATCCATCAAAAACTAAATTTGTTTTATTCATGCAGCATTCAATTTTAGTTCTCAAATTAATTTATACCAGATGACAAGTATTCTGAATAATTAACCGCAGCTATAGAAATTAATTTGTCTAGTAACACTCACACAAGCTTTGCTTATGTGGGTGTGCTGTCTTCCATTATATAAAAAGTATTTATGTAACGTGCTGTAATCGGTATATGGAAATAAAAATAAATAAATAAAGAATGGTAGACTATACATTTTCCAATCTTTATTTTGTATTAGATTTTTAATGTAACCGTTTGTTGTGCTATTGTTTGCAGAACACCGCGAAAATAAGAACGACTGAGTACGACTGAGTCTTTCATAAAACGCGAAGCTAATGTTGATATGTGTAATACTCTTACTGCTATAGCGAAGGTAATATTAGCATTGATTCATATGGGGTTAATGCGGATTGCATAAATGCGCCTGAAACACTGGAACGGCCTCGTAATGTGCTCACTTTACCACGAATGGCCTATAGTCACATTTCTCGCAAAAAGACCTTGGTCCCACTGGGGGGCGGCGGGAAAAGTTGGAAACAATGGCGCTACAAGTACGAGATGTCTTTGCTGGGAGCGCTAGAGAGGGGTCGTGAGAAGTGCGAGCCGAGAAAAAGCCCTGGAGTACGTCTCCGAACAAGGAGTATACTCCCCCATTCTCCTTGCTCCAGGGCGAGACGTCACGCAGCCTCTCAGCGACCCTGTTTCACTCGCTACCCCGGGTCGAAAACCTCTTATCTAGATGGCAGTCTGCGCGGGCTAGACTATGGAGAGAGGAAGTCGTAACTGCTCTGGACAACAGCCGTGTATCTGTACCTAGAGTATCAGAATATAAGCTACTGAGCTGTCGTTCTGCTCCGTCAGAGAGAGTATTCGCACACAGATACACTCGGCCTAAATGTAAGCTGAACACATTGCAATTTACTTCTCATAAAATATACGATTTTAATTTCCTTCATAGAACGGTGAGAGGGTTTTACGGTCATTTAAGGCTGCCGCCTACCTGCGCGTTAGAGGATCAAAAACGACGTGGCTATAAGGTCTACCTTGAAGCGCGCATCAAATGCCTCATCGCCTCAACGATCCAAGCGCTGAACTAACGTGCAAATATCCCGCCGAACTGTTTTACTATGAGACATTAAGGGTGACTATATAATTTTATAGGTGTAAAGTCTGTAGTAAAGTTCAGTGCACGCCTTAATCTGAATTTCATATACATCCGGTTAGTACATTTAGGCTGTGTCTCAAATATCCCAGAGAGCACTCTCTCGCACCCTCTTGACGTCACAGAGTGTACTCTCTGCTGTCCCAAATTCTAGGGAGAGTGGGCGAAAGGGAGAGTGAGCCAGAGTGAGCGACGATGCTGCCTCGCTGCACCCTCTCGCCCACTCTGCGGGAAGACATCTTTGTTTTCCTTCATATTCAAAACATAACCTAAAACTGGAACTGGAAAACATACTGTGATTTTTCTGCACTGATTTATTTTCTCAGCTTTACTTTTCTCACGCTAGGTTGCAGTGGTTCGAGGGTGCATCCGAGGGTGGCTGTCTCAATGTAATTGAAGAGTGAACCAGAGTGGGCGACAGTGAGAGTGAAGTGTACACACACTTTATTTGAGACCCGGCCTTAAAGAACGGCAGTCTGAAAAGGCCGTTCTTAGCCATGTTGGAGGACCTAGAAGCCGTGTTTGGCGTGAGCATGGTATTTAAACAATGACCTTTCGACCTTGTCCGAAGTGTGTTTACTTTTCGTACGTTGCCATAATAGACGCACGTGAAATAGTTTAGTTAAAAAACTGTTTACGAACAATCTGCAAACGCATTTTAAGCGCGTGGTAGACGAGGTCCCAAGAGCCGACGAGGGTAAAATGGGGTGAAGAGATAACACAACAGCCATGTCCGAGTCGGGATTCGATCCCAGGACCTCTCGCACGGTAGATCGGCGCCTAACTTGCTACGCTACGGAGGCCGGCATCCTTCCAGATAACATCACTCCCGAATTTAACCACGATATTATCTCAGTCCTTTCTAGACTCAATATGGCGCCAGTGTACATTTCACGTGTACAGACATGAAAGAAGAAAAAGGCCTCAAATGCAGGCTGTATTTTACTGTCGTAAATCATACGACAGAATGCATTTCCAAGAAAGCGGTTTGTACTGACTTTCTTTAACGGGAAAATGTTTTAATTGCCATAGTTCTGGCTACAACCACGTCGAAAAAAAAAACTGTGATATAACCAAGCCAAACACCACAGAGTAATTCTACCTAATAATAAGTCATTAAATGGCTTGGACCTGAGTTTCTATATTTTTGACGATAGCAATTTTTTTCTAAATATGAACTTAACAATATCTTTAATCGCTGTGTAACTTGGTTTTAAATGGTTTGAACTACGTAATATAATTTTGTCGACCCAAAATTCAGCCATGATGGCAGCTAATTAGTAAATAAACGAAATTTCCTTATAATTGATGAATTAGCTAAAATATTCATACTGTTTGTTTCGAAAATTTACATTACTCAGTAAAACCAGTATGCAACAAAGTTACAGGGCTGTTTCAGGTTATCAGAAAATACTGGAAAATTTAATACTAAAAAGAGGTATTTCTATACCAGTGTTAGAGACATAATATTGTGTTCATTGCAATTAAAAATATTAAGCTACAAGTTTATGCTGTGATATCTAATATAATACATACGAAGTATAAGTCATAGGTACGTTCACTTTAACGCGTCTGGAAAAAAATGCTTGGTTAATAAGATTGCAAAAATAATGTAGGCAGTGTTTTACGTTACGCAATATAATCGTGGACCGTAAAATATACGATGATCTCAACCAGTCGTTTTGTCTATCACATACAAAAAACATTAATAGTCAAATTTTTCTATAACGGAGTATGCAGTATACAGCAGTAAACAAGCAAGCTTTTACTGAACCCAGTCAAATTGAATTTTTATTTAATACAAAGATTCTTTGGTAAAATTAAATTTAGCAAAAAACTCTAGTGAAGACGCATTTTAGGCCCAAGAAAACGTTTCTTTCAGTTCAAGCACAGCTTCTACAGTTTGCACGAGAGAAGCTCGGTACTTATACGGTTGTCGTTCTGACCGCGGGCCTACAAGGAAGAACCCTTGTGTTTGCAGTACTAAACTGTGACTTTACAAGCGCCGGCCAGCTCAGGGTGGACGATCGCTGTAATCTCCTTTACCATGGTGGGGGGGTAGGCCAAACCTTCCTTCTTCCACTTCTTCTTCTGCACTTCCTCCTATCTCTCTGTCCTCCTCCCCCGTCTTCCGCGCACAATCTCGGCCCTAATCTCGTTGTATTGTTTCCCCACGGATGGCGAGGGTAAAATCTCCGGGGGCTCCCCCCTGCACGCCCGGACAACTTCCTCAAAACTCAAACTTGCTCGTGCCGCGCGGGATCCTGAGAAATGCTAATATTTACCCCATCACCGCGCTATGCATCTTGAAACCCATTCCGCCCTTCCTACGCCCCAAATCCCCCCTCGAAGATCATGTTTCACGGCGACTGTCCCCGATCCTCATCGCACATCGCACTATTCCCGGGGATCAACGCCTCGCTCCCGGCACATGCTCCTCGAGGACAAACCCGGCCTACTTCCCATCATGCAACACACCTTGGCTCAAATTTCATTTACGTTGATAAATTTGTTTAGTGACAATCTCCAAATTTTCGCTAATGTCAGCTTGACTTACGGCATTGCTAACGATTACTGATGGTCGCTAGCAGTACTTTCTATGCAACTTTTCACTGGTGCCTTCTAAGAAATCTTAATACTTTGAAAGATCCATAAAACATACTTTAAAGGGGCGTTTACACTATTTTATTGTATTTTAAGTTTTTGAGCTGTAACATTTATTCCAGTTGCATTATCAAACTCGCGCTCGAACTGCGTGCAGCGTGTTCGGAGTTACGCCTTTTCTCAGAGACGAGTAAGTGCGTCCACAATGCTTATCTACGAAAAGAAAACACACTTCAGACTACTTGTGAATGTGACTTTCAAGGCACCACGCACACTGGAAGTATTATTTGAAATCCCTCAAACTTGGCTAAAAAACGGCTTTTTCACGCGGTTGTTTCTCAAGATATAGGCCTATGTAACCGGTCTGTTCTAAATTGAGGTCTACAAGTACATTGGATTTTGCTACAGCGACGGGTGTAATAAAATGATATGGTCACCGGTTAAAGACGCACAGTAAAAACTTTACGGCGGGAACACAGCGCGCAAGTTTACGACTTTGGCCATAGAGGCGATATTACAATACATGTGCCGGCCGACGTCGCTCGTAGCGCCTCGTCTATTTTAGCACCACACACACTAACACCCTTCACCAAGCGGCCGCCTTAAGGACATGGGCCCGAGTTTCGTCGCATTTAATATCAATTATTTTTTAAAACATAAATGGGAGCCGATAACGTAAAATCGCTTCGTAACTTTGTCATGACTTATTTAAACTGCATACTCTAATTTTGTCGAGTCAGAAGACTGCAATATAGTTGCTAATTAGTTAATTAACGAAATTTCCATTTAATTGATAAATTAGCTATACTCACCATACAGTTTGTCTCGAAAAATTACATTGCACAGTAAAACCAATTTGCAAAAAAGTTACGAAGAAATTTTACGATATTGACTCTCTTGTGGATTTAAAAAAATAATTCTCTCGAAAGCCGAGAAACTCGGGCCCAAGCCCATAAGGCGGCTTAAACGAGAACAGAACATAAAAAATCTGTTTGCAGTTTATTACATAATTAGCTGAAACCAACCGATATTTTAATATCTGATCTCGTTTAGGTGTAAACAATTAATATCACTAAATAAGTAAAAATAAGAGAGCATCGCCTGACCGACTGTCTACTTGCGTCAAGCAGTCAGCTGGCAAATCAAACTGACGTAAATGACGGAGAGATCGTCGCCATCTTGAATTGTTGTATTTTGTCATAACTTTGTTATTGGGTAAATTTATGTAACTTTAACCCAACCACCGAACAGAATACACATTCATTCAATTTCAAACACCATGAATCTTTGTTTGCCGTAACTGTTTTTACATATCTAATTGCACTTAAGAATGTAATAAAATATTCCAACTGCAATTACATATGCAACAAGAGTAATGACAAACCAAGATTTACGACGTCTAAAATTCTATCAATTCATATTCTATTCGGCAGTAAGTTAGGTTAAAGTTTCAGAAATTTACCCAAGAACAAAATTATGACACAAAGTACAAAAATTCAAGACGGCTACGATTGCTTCCTTCAAGTTCCAATCAGGGTGGTAGAAGGTCCATGACACTTTTGGGCAACCGATGAACACACGATGTGAGACAGAATCGCGCCGACGCACGTAAACCTTAACCTCCTCCGTCGTAAGAGACTGCTGGTTCCTTGCTCCTATCAGCCGCGACAAGATGCTCGCGGGGCACAAAAAGGTAAGAGAGTGGAAGGAAGGGGGTTGGAAGGTTGACTGGGTGGGTGGTGCAAGTGCCCGCCCCCTCCTCAACCCTCCCCCCTCCCAGCAAACGCAAATGGAAACAAACGACCACCTCGGGGGGTTAGACGGGCCAGGGAGTCCCAGAGGTACCATCTGGCCCGCGCCGACAGCAAATCACTGCGGAGAAGCCGCGCCCATTAGCCCTACAGAGCAGTGGCAGATGGGTCGGAGGAGGCGGGGTTTGAACCCCAACCCCTAGCCAACACTCCAGACGCCCCTGGGCCTAGCCACCCCCCCCCTCTTCTCAGGTCCGCCACCCTCAGACCTGGTAGGAAATCGTATTCACGTGCCTGCGAAAACGCTTTTTAATTCCGACCCCGAGCACCCGCATCGACTTCCTCGAGCCAAGATTCCTACTCGTACAAGGCAATAATATAGTAAGAGATTCTGTCGAAATTGAAGCACACAACAAGAATAATGCCGTCTTTATGTACGTTCTATACCGAAAAATTAGTACTTTTATAATTGCACCAAAAACTGTCCAACTCTTGCACTTTGCATTTATAGTAAATTCACACAAGTAAAACATTTTTCGGTTCCATAGTTTTCGTACAAGCGCATGTCAATGTTTCTATTTGACCATTTTCGCTACTGACCTAAAATAAAAACTATTCAAACGATATTTATAAAATAATTTAGGGCGAAAGTAAATGTACAAAGCTACAGAATGACACATTTGTTATTTCACGTAAAAATTATTATTATTATTATTATTATTATTATATTTAGATTCAAGTACTCAAATATATGAAAAAATGTAGGTACAGTCAAGATATGTATTTAATACAAACAATTTTTACGTCAACTTACAAAGGTGTCATTGTGTAAATTAATACATTTACTTTCTCTCTAACTCATTTCATCCGTATCGTTTGAATAGTTTGTGTAGTTAGCAAAAATAGTAAAATTGTTAACTTTGACATGCGCTTGTACGAAAACTATGGAACCGAAAAATATTTCATTTGTGGGAAATTAATATTTATGTAATTTGTAAGAGTTGTACAGTATGCAGAGCAGTCTTGTGCGCAGATTATTAAATGAGTTTATTAAATAGCTGCTGAACGGATATAGCTTTACGAGTAATTAATTTGAAGGGGAAAAGTTATAAAATCGCCAGGATTAAGCGTTGAGTCCTTGCACTTGGTTATCACGCACGAAATTTCTAAGCCACCTAGAAGTTCCATACATTTGCTCTTTTAAATTTGTATATGTTCAAGGTGCAGTCCAATGACTTAAGTTTCTTAATTTAGCAGCAAGAAATTAATACGAAATATTTTTTATCCAAGTGCATACCAGATTATACATTATTTCTGACAAGCTGGTGATTTTGTTGACTACAAAGTTTTCTTGGGATTTTTACAAAGGAAATTCTCGTAACTCAACACACAGTTAATTTTACGAAAATAAATTACAGTGTACTAATAATTTGTTTTATGTTAGCATGACACTTGTTTCGGTTCAGATAATGTTTACAGACATTCTATTACAAACAGGAAAATGTTTAAAAGACAGGGATTTTGGCATGATCTGAAGCGTTTTGTGAGCGAATGCAACTTTCTTTGACAGTACATGGTATCTCGGCGTAGATTATCGTTCGAAGTGCCTTTGTCTTTTATTAGGTAAAGATATTAGTAACAAGTTGAGCAGTTTCGAGTAAAACAGAACACACGTCCATGCGCTACGTTGGAACTTTACTGAATCATACGCATACAAACTCTCAGCAGTTTCAAAAACCCCAATCCGGTTTGACCACGAACCGTTTTCCCCAGCCGACGCTGAATTGATAAAATTACATAATAAAATATGTAACTCAAATGAAAACTCGTAAATGTGTCGTCTGACAATGGACTGAAGTGAAACGTCGAGGGACTATTTTATGCAAGCCGCGTTGCAATCACAAATGAAAGGGTCGAGGGATAGGCCAAGGTGTCATCTCAAATTAATTAGTTTTTGAGGAGTAAAATGTACTTGAGCTGCATTATTAAAATAACAACATCGTTAATGCACAGAGTAAGGCTTCGTAGTTTATTTAAAATTATTATTGACGGAATGCTGGTATAGGTCCACCCCGGAGAAACATTAGGAGTATAATATTGATTAATTCCTTTGGAAGGTTTCAGATGCCGTAGTACCGTCATACGTCACAGAATCTATCAATTCATATTTTATGCTCTCACGAAGTTAAATTTTCATAACTGAATCTCAAACAAGAAGAAAGATGAAAAATATATAGGCCTACATCTAAAATTGTCAATACCTCTTTCCTTTGGAGTCGAATCAGTTCTGAATGTTATGGTGACTTACAAAGATGGAATGCAGGAAATTTTACTGCGAATCCAATATACTCTTCCTATCTTTCTCTCTCTCCCTACCCGTGTTGCCTGTTCGAACGTTGGACAATTCCATGCCCACTAATTCAAGATTCACACGCATTAGTAATAAACAATTTTCGACAACTCCAACAGAACAAAACAAAGGTGTACTCGCAAAGTTTCATCTCAAAACTTATTACTCTGATAGGTATGATAATAATCAAATAGGGTGTATTCGTCATATTATTCAAGCAAACAAATCACGATACATGAAATGTGATACCTTAGGGACATGCAGCGTAGTTTCAATTTTAATATTTCACCAAAAACATAGGGTTACCGAAACAAACATTCATCTTGTATTTATTTATGATAAAACGTTAATTTCACAAAAAAAAAACGCGTGTACATTCACGCCTGGTATGACACGGTTCAGCGTTTAAATTTAGCTTCAAAATATAAATCCATTAATATGGTCCGGGGAGATTGACGAAGATTATTTTGAAAAACGTACTTAAAAATAAATTCAACATGTCGGATTAATAGAATTGTTTTGTTGATTTCAAATTTAAACTCTAAACAAAGTCACATTCTACATCCTAACTTTTCACATCACAATACATAAAAATAATTAGAAATCAAAGTTACGTAAAAAATACTTTAATCCAAGAATGGCGATGTTATTGTCACTTTTGAGATCAGCACTCGCGCCTCGAGTTCATTCGTTTATTCATATATATATATATATATATATATATATATATATATATATATATATATATATATATATATATATATAGCAATGTGAGAGTAACGCCTTTCAGGGTACGAGTCGCGAAGTTAAATTAAAACTTGATCAACACTGTAAACAAACTTCCTAAAATGGGGCAGTTACCATACTTCCGCCTTGTAATTATGCAAATGTTTGCAGTTGTTACAGTACAAGTCTGATAGTTGTAGTGTACATTTCACTGTTTTATATAAAAGTTATGATGTGCTACCATGGACGTCTGGGAACAAATCTACCCTACCCTACTTTCTTAGCGCTCCTATACGCACATGTGGCACACTTATAAACTATATATTTAGAGTGCATAGTCAACTTGGTGTAGGTACAACTGCAGAAAAGAAGTTTCATTTTATTCGGCCGTAGGGTGGATGTACAGGATGTCCATAAATAATCTTTACACCTTTAGACTACTGTACTTGAAAAGTATACCCGAAAACAACAAACGGTTTTCATTACTGACTGGTCACAAAAGATTTTGTAGCCGGCAAATATTTCATGGTCATTGATCTACGGCGCGTTCATCAAGATTGTACAAAGAGTGTACAGTTCCGAATATCTGCTGCCCCAACTGGCAACCACACACGAGCCGCCAATAGATAGCAGTAAGAGAAGGACGTGAGGTTTTGTGACATGCGCCTACGTTTTATGCAACCTGACATACATGCAAGGTCGCTTCGTGTTGATATACCGGGGGGCTGTGCACAACAACTTTATTATACGTAGTTAACCTATTTTAATGGGCGGTTACACACTACTTTACACAGGTGAGGAGTCAGCCATGGCCTACGACAAGAAGCCATCCCAGCATTCTCCTGAAGTGATTTCGGGAAACCATGAAAAACTGGATGACTGGAGTCAGGATTCGAGCGCGGGTCTTACCGGATGTGCCACCTAGCCCGGTTCGAATGCAGTTAAATAAACCTGGCATAATAATAGTTTTTTGTCATGAAAGTGTAAGACTTTTGTATAGCATTAAAACATGTTCAAACCATGTACGCCTTCGCAGATCTAATATTAAACTATGTTAATGATTTTTATGACGAGGTTATGGCGACCGAGTGGTCAGACCACTCACCTCCCACCATGACGATCCGTATTCGATCCCCGGCGGGGTTGGTCCCGGATTTTTCGCATGTGGGATACGTGGCGGACGTTACGGTTGGCCGCCGTGTTTTTCTCGGGGCAGTCCTATTTCCCTCGCCCATGCATTCCACTGCTGCTCCATCTCTAGGGTGTTATTTCTTGTCATACCTCATTCATCTGTGTTCCTCTAAGCTGATGGTTGGCGATGACCTGTCACACCATTCCGTAATCAGAATCGTGCTGCTGTAACGATAGGAGGAGATTCCTATACGTGATCCACTTTCGAAGACCACCCTATAAAGAATAATTATTAAAAATACTATTTATTGTTGCCTCGGATGTTCTTCTTAGTACTTTACAATACATACACTTACATTGTTACTAGTGTTGCTTTGTTTGCAATAAAATATGACAGGAAGCTATACATTTGGCAAAACGGAGAAAAGTAACTACGTTTTCAGAAGTGGCAGGGGCGTCATTTCAGGTTCTTCCAGGGGGGGGGGGGGCAAGATTTTGTTTTCTGACGACAGTGACCTTGTTACATCTTTTTTATTAATTAAGCATGTATAAATTAGATACTTTAATAATAAAACTTCAGTTTTATGTCCTTAAGTTAGCATTATTTACATTTAAAAATACAAAAAATATATTTATACACAAAAATTCCAAATCCAGGGGGGGGCATTTGCCCCCCCCCCCCTGTAGCCCCAAATGACGCCCCTGAGAAGTGGTCACCTTGTCACAAACCACCTACAGCGGTGGGCGGTCCCTTGTGTGCCTAATCACGATATTAATTTTATTCATAATGATTTTTAATTATTTACTGTCGTGTTAGTGCAGCAGAAAGTGAGCAATTACAATCCTACGCACATTTACGAGAACATACCAGCGTGAAGCTAAAGCCCGCCGTTGAGGCAGTATTCGGCAGAAGCGTGAAGCGATACATTACTCGCTATCTGAGGGCGTGAAGTGTGAAACATACAGTGCTCGCATGTGGAATATTTTCGGGCCTGCATCTATCACCTCGCACGCGCGGGCACACACACACACTCGGGCAGGCGGGAGGGACATCGCCTGCGTTGTCAGCGGCATAATGGGTGGTTATTGCTGCAGCGTTCAGAAAACAAGCGAGCGCCGAACCGCGCATTCCACGCACGCTGCAATGCAACCGCGTACGCTCACACCAGCCAACTACGGAACACGCGCACGACCGCAATAAATACCTTAAGGGGAATGGAAAGGTAGGATGTCGAGCAGGTGACTGGAACACTCAACCATCAATCAAATCTGAACTACTCATCAAATTTCGATGAGATTTTTTGCCGAGTAGATATTTTATCAGCTGACGTTTATATATATAACATTATGAGGTAGTATGCTTTACTTTCGAGTAAAAAATTAAAAGCAGTTTTTAGAAAAATAAGGGCTTGAAACCACAAAATCTACAAAAATGGGAAACTGTAATTTTTATAATTTTTAATACGATAATGTCTGGACCTCTATAATAACAGAATTTCAAATATACTCGCGTTTTAATTTGAAAATAATTTTACTATCCGAAAATCTCTGCGCGATAGGTTTACGGATGTTAAAATTATTTTCAAAT
>PNEQ01103494.1:0-13557 GCA_003012365.1 Medauroidea extradentata | reverse complement strand
GTTACTGCATGTAATACGGCGTTAGCAACAGAAGTACGATAAACGTATAATACGTACCGAACATATAGAACATATTTAACAAACGTCAATAACACAATTTGTAAAAATCGTAAGATTTGGAGTCTTGTCCGTAAAATCGTAAAACTTAATATTTCCCGTACAAATTACGGGTAAATCGTAAAAGTTGGCAGGTCTGCGTATTAGCCCGAATTTAAGACGGCCTCAAAAATAGGACGACGACTCCTTTTACAAATAGCAAAATAAAAATATAAACTGGACAAAAATATAAAACTAACCTTACCTCCTTTTACAGTAAAATCTGTTTTATCTTCAATACATTTGTATAATTTTATTGAATGTTTACAAAAAAATTATATAGTAAATAGAATAATAAAGATGGTCCTTGCTTCCATCAAATACATTCGAAATGCAACATTTCTTGAACCCCATTATTTTGGAATATTCAGAAATCGGTTTTTCAAGTTCATCATATCTTTCGCTGAGCCTAAAAATACTCGACGCGTCCTGTCGCAGGGTTCTTTAATTTTGGAAGGTCTTCCCGCAAACTGCGAAAGTTTGCTTCGATTACGCCATACCGTCTCGCGGCAGCACAATTATTTGTTGTTACAACGTATTTTGCTACTGTAACTTTAAAACTCGCATCGTAACTCCGTATCTCTCCTTTATTTGTTTGTTGTGTTATTGTACCACGCTTTTCAACTTTATCACAGCCCATTTTAACGCAGTTATTTAAATAGTTTGTGTACCAAAAACAAAGACGAATTCACCAAAGATGAAACTAGCGACGAACATTTGCATAGGCTAACAAAATGCTACAAAATGGTCGCAACAGTGCTGCGATGTGCACGGTGCTCACCAGAACTAGTGACCAGATCGATACAAAGGCACTGTAATGCACGTGGCGCTCAGTAGAACTAGCGACAAGATGGTGCTTTTTAGCGCTCGCAGATGTTACTTCTATGTACTTGCATATTCATGACTTATTTACTCTATGACATTGACGGAACAAAGAACAATAGTAAAATGTTTACGCTTTATTACGGCAATGAAGCGTGAAAAACTTTTTATCGGCTAGCTTACTAGTTTTACGTAAAAGTGGTACGTAAAACACTTTGGTTTTTTAATACCGTGAAATATCAATCGTTTTACTCTACATATTTTTTTATTTAAACACACATTGAAAATGTAACCTCAAAATTGTAGGCTACGATTATAAGGCGACCCCAGTGTTTATATATTCTTTATTTTGGAAAAAGTATCTTCTTATATTCAGGCCAATACAGTAAAATATTTTTTTATCTTAACTAAGTGCAAGTCTTTAATAACATGTTTTATGCCTATTCTGTATTGGTTCATCATGTGTTCGGGATGATACAACAGAATTCAATAACCTTGTAATAGGGGACATGTTAATTTTCATTAATCTTTTTAAAATTTTTATATAAAATAGTCAAGAATTTTAAAGTAGCGTCATTTGTTTATTTTCCTGGCTTGTTTGGTTTCAAATTGACCACAGTAAAATGTTAATTATTCTTGTTGATGTAACTTTCTTTGTATTTTTCTTAATTTTTGAGTATTGGCAATTTTAGTATCTTGTTAAATTTTTCCTGGTGAAGTGAGTAACTTCTTGTGTTGCAAGCTTCTCCAGGCTGTAGGATTTCTGGCGCCGACGTTGTGGTTGATAGCTTGCTACATGGAATGTCTTCATGACGTAGGTTATTGACGCACGTTGGTGAGCCATCGCAGTGGGTTGCTTAGGGTATTGTGCCATGAAAGTAGTTCTGCTATTGCGAACGTTTGTCCCCAATTATTATATTTGTGTTAATATTCTTTATTATTTTCGTGCAAAGCTTTAAACTCAAATTTTGAAATGTTTTGTTACATGTTTTATGTGTCATTTTACTGTTGTATCATTGTATCACTCCGCCGAGGGATACCTTAGCTACCATGACCGTCTATGTTTTATCAGTTGTCCATGTGTACTTGGAGAGATTGGTCGTACTAGCAGTCGCGCTGTAGTATTCGTGGGTAAGAGTCGTCGCGCAGTAGTATTCGTGGGTGAGAGTCGTGCAGGGATGGCACGAGAGGAACGACGTGTGTGGGTCAGATGGGGGAGAAAGCCTCACGTGCGTTGGCATGACTAGAATGGACATGCTTTTTTTAAATTTTATCACAGTGAATTATTGAGGTGATGGGTATCACTGGGATAGAAATAATAGCTTTAATAATTATACATATATTATTTTTTTAGTCAGAAATATGGTAGCTAAGCGTCGCTCGAAAGGTTGATTGGATTTTAATGCAAAGTGCAATAACTAAATGGTACCCCGTGTTATGAAATGTAATTCACCTGTGAAAATAAATATAACTATTGACGAATCTTGAGTCTCTCACTTCAAGTTGAAGACTGACTGATGGGTGTATGAAAAGGAATGTACATTAAACTAAACAAATTGAGCTATCCGGCGCACTTCAAGTAACATAACCTCAAAGGCCCGAACAGAGACATCACAAAGCAGCCACATCACAAGACCAACATGAGTTTGTTTCACGAGCATGGCTACATACAAGCTATAATGGCCGCCGCCACCTCGCATATTTAAAGGGTGTCCACTGATATTTAGTTTTGGAATTCCCTGACTTTTCCCTGTTTTCCAGGTAATATCTGTTAATTTTCCCTGACCTATTATCGGCAAAACTATTACTTTTTAAGGCCTGCATCGGCCAAATGGCTAGTGTGATCACTTCACAGTAACCGGTCACTCCTGTATTTTGCTTGTGAAAATAGTTCTGGGACTTTGGTGAAATTTCTCAAGGATATTTCTGATCTTAATTCTGGTTAACCCAAATCTTAATTCTGGTCATTTCCAACTTTCTTCACCCTCATCGGCGCTCAAGACCCAAAATGTTACAAGTTGCCCTGCCCTAACTTCTTGGCTGAATTGGTATCTTTGACTCCATAATTTTACATCAACACAGCACATTTGAAATAAACAACTTTAATGGAACAACATTAAAAGAATTGGATACATGCATTTGAATCACTGACTGCATACTAAGCGACTCAATATGTTGAATAAAATAAGAAAAAACAATTTTATATCAAAAAAATTAAATCAGGTTTCCCAGCAGTGAAAGTAATCAGAAGCGCTTACGAATTGATTTACTGCGGTAACTAAATTATATAAAAATTTAACTATTCAGTACTACAAAAATTTTTATTCTGGGCTGTTTTGTATCATTTTCCATGACCCAAATGAAAATTCCCTGATATTTCCCTGACTTTTCCCTGTTTTCCAGGTTTTCCCTGTCGGTGGACACCCTGTTAATTATTATTTTACAGTTGTCTCGCTAACTTTTAATTCAGTTTTCATTTTAAAAAAGATTTTATTTACTATTTTTCATGGGATTTTCCTTAATTTTGTTGGTGGAGAGGGCCAGAAAGACGAAAATATTGACGGCTCGGCGGTGTTAGTCATCACTCATATGTTGATGGCACGCGCAAGGACGGCCTAACTCATCATACGCACGCTTGCAGAGCGTTCCACTGAAAGTTTTTTCGCCGATATTTCTTTTCTTGACTGAGCTTACCTAATGCGGCAAACACGTTTTGTTATTGTTTTGAGCCAATAAACTTTTTTAAAATTAAATTACATTTCGAAACATACCCGAGGATTTAACTTTGTGGACGGGGTTACGGGGGGGGGGGGGGGAGAGAGAGTCGGATTGAACAAAACATCAGTATAGAGTAACAATTTTGGGTCCCAAGGCATTTTGTTAAATCGGGCTTCTACTGTAACTTTCAAATGTTTTTTAATCTCATCAATATTAATAAAAACAATTTTCATAAAAGACTTGTAAATTTTTATTTTGACTAATTCTATGTTTGCTCTCTGAGACAATGCAGCTGGGACACTGTGTCCTTTAGAAGTCTAATATTTACGCATGTGGTTAGTTGTGACTTTAACGTGAATGCGTTTCAAAGAAATGTTGCAGCAGACAACAATAAAAAAAACTTGAAATTTAAAAAGTTGTTCATCAAGGCGATAGTAAGATATTGTTAACGGTTTCGACATCTGGATCTAGGCCTACACTATCAACCATAATTTCAAATTGGTGGCAGATTGAAAACAACACTGCCTTTGTTGGCATAAATAGGAAACATGTTAAAGTATGTAAAAATGAAGACTTGGACAAGGACACTTAGATTGGTTCATGGTTAGGGGCATTGAACAGTAATACTTTGGGATCTATTTTATAAGTAAAGGTTTGGCATGAAGCACTTAGAATGTGAGTAGAAAATTAGCAAGCATCCAACGGCTGGCTTTTCAAATTTATATTTAAGCCATGTGGTGAAGAACTTGGCGTAACTTTGATATTCTATAAACATGGCAACCTTTGTATGAAGTTCTATGTGCTAGGTATTCAGATCAAGATATTTTCAGTTATTGATAATCTTTAAAATAAATAGCAATTTCAGTTATATTAACCTTTTTTGGTTGTTTCCATAATTTCCAGGATATGCTGCAAGTTGTCGACCGAAGTTTTGTCGTTCATGTGAAAGTCTGTCGAGTAGAAATCAGTTGTATAAAACCTCTATTTAACAAACCCTCTTACAACAAATATGTAATTTTTTTGTCCCTTGAGTTTTGTTAAACAGAGGTTTTAAACTGATTTCTCCGTAGAAACCACATTTAACCGCGTATGGATAGCACATTTTGTGCCAATTTCAAGAGCCGAAAAATGTGGGGTGCGACTTATGCGAGTTTTTCATTGAAATCTAGACCTGGCTGCTGGCTGGGGAAGGGAGGAGAGGATGAGGTAAGAACGTGTGCACTGTGAGAAAGAGACTGTAAATTTGCTAGTAGGTATGTTGCAGCATTGTTAATTTAATATAAATAAGAAAGACAAGCTTGCTGTCAGCTGGCATACATACACACTCGTGGGCTGGGATGCAGCAAGCAAACTTGCAGGCTATTTATAAATAGCTACGGAGTACGCAGAGACAAGTCCATCCCAACAGCTTGCCCCTGCCCTCTTTTACTTCATTCTATAATCAATGTGAAAGTTATCTTTCCTTGCCTCACTTGTACTTCCAAATCTCGTGTGGAAAGCCATTCGGTGGAAGGGGTAGAGCAAAGTGAGGAGTGAGAACACAAAAACAAAAAATGCACTCAGCTCTGTCACTTCTGCGGCCAAAATATTCAACAAATTTTAACAACTTTTTTTTCTGAGCGTATTCACCCACAAGGTCACCCTCACGTATGGGTTGCTCATGCGTTAGCTTTAAAATGCAATGCACGATTATGGACACAAAAACCTAAGGAAAACCATCAGACTTACTGAAATGAAATAATTTACGCTAAGAATAGATGTTGTGGCCTAATGGAAAAAAGTTATTCAAACATGAAATGACACATCTTCGTAGTTTTCAAATATTGCTGAAAATAAGATTTTTAATGCCAGAAAATAGTGACATCTTAGATGCACTTTAGACTCATTGTGGTATATGTGTGCAGTAACAAGTGCGCGTCTCCTACGATGCTAAGAGCTATCGTGGTAAGGTGTTGCGCAGCCGCAATAAGCTACTGTACTGTGGCGATACATATGCGAATGGCTCACCAGATCGATAGTTTGTGTTATCACTGTTTTGTTGTTAGGTGTGGTGTAGGTTGTCGGTGTTATAGTCGTAGTTGGTCTAGTATACAGCAACAGAGCAATTTGTCATTTCTTTACGGTTTTCAACATGAGAAAATTTCAGAGTCGTAAACAGACTCAAACTTACAAACGCAGTAGAAAATCCATGACTCAATGAGCGATTTTGAAAGAAAAGAAATGTATTCAATACCTATCACCCAGTAGCAAAAAAAGATATAATGTATACTTCACGCTTTTTAATGTCGCTGTAGTCATTATTTTCAAGTTATTTCTTAGACACTATTTCCTGTTCACATTTATCTTGGAGGTAGTTACGACGGTAACAAGTGCTACAGTAGAGCCCCGATTTAACGAACTCAGGAATAACGGAAACAGCGATTTAAAGAAAGAATTTTTAGGAACTATAAAAAAAGTTCAGTCCTTTAAAAATACTGCCACCGACCGTCATATAAACTTTTTTCCCTAGAAAAGCTTAAACCATCTGCCGAGAAACAAAGGAAAAAAAAAATTCTTTAAAATTCGTTGAAACCTTTGGCCGCAGGAGTTATTTAGAGATACGCACGTACTGGCGTGACCGAGCGAGCGACACTAGGCGTATTTCAGCGGTTGAATTGGTAGCGGTGCCTGTAAACAGAGCATTTTAGCGCTCCTGTTTACAAGGGTGTTTGCAAACATGCTGCAACAAGGCTGAGGGTGTTTGCACGGTTCTGGCAACCGAGGCAGGAGGACGGTTACAGGGTTTGTTCACAGGATGTTTACCTTTAATTTTATTTCTCGTTTTGTTTCGAACAAATCTGAAACCAAAACAAACGGTATTTATGTGAAATATGGACGAAACTTAAGTTATTTTAAAATAAAATGATGCAATATTAATTATTCATCATATACTGGTGCACAATTAAATTTATTTCTACAATTTATTATGTTGTATATGTAAAAAAAAAAAAAAAATAGTGAAAGTAGTTTATTTTCCAATAACAGGGTTCTTACAGCAACATACAATTAAAATTCAAGGACTTTCAAGGACTTTTCAAGGACTGTCTCCCAATATTTCAAGGATCGCAGTAAATTACATCCGATACGCCAAATTTTTATTTGAATGTTTAAGGTTTTATTTACAACATATCTATTACGATTTCCTCCTGCCCCCTACCTCCCAAGAACTAAAGTTCACCAATGGTAAATGAACCAGAAATTTTCAGTTTCATTTAAAATTAACACCTTCATATTTATTAAAAAGTTTCATGAAAATAAATTACACTGAATCACAAAATAAGTACGTACTTTTTAAAGAGAGACATTTGGTTTTAAAATAAATTCAGTCTGTTACTAATTCTAATGTAAACAAATATGGCTGATGCCACGCTCCTGCTCAAGTATTAGCACACAATAGAGTATTGTATTCCCAATTCAATGTGTTAAAATTACCATGAATCAAATACTGTAACTGAATAAATAAAAAATAAGCAAGCATAGTGAAATATCATCGTCACTAATTGTGCAAAGTACAGTGCGGATATCGTTGGTACAAAACACCGCTTAGGAAGTTGTCGAGCAACTTCGATTTGAAAAACGTGGGAGATATTCCACTTTGCATCATCACTGCATGCTAGCTTCTCTCACAACTGACACGTAATTTATTTTTTAATCCTCTCGTAAATACCGGATTTCGTATCGGCTATTTTTCCTTTTCAAATCTCTTTAGTAATTTTTGCACCTCTTCTATTCCAAAAAAAAATTTTTGCCATGAAACTCTAGCAGATGCAGATTACTACTTGTCGCGATCACATTAAAAAAAACACTAGGCGTAACCTAACGTGCTGTGGTATACCAGAAAGTGTATCAATTTCACAGACACTGCAAAACATCTGTTATCATCAGGTAAATTATATTACAGAAACAATATGTAGACAAAATAACATTTCATATTTCTCAGAAAGGATTTTAATGTTAGGAAAATAGCTAGAATATTAGGTAAGTAAACCCAAAAATTCAAGGACTTTTCAAGGACTGGATTAAATCAAGGACTTTTCAAGGCCTTTTAATGGCATGGTCAAAGTTCCAGGACTTTCCAGGACCGTAAGAACCCTGCAATAAACGTATTCGTGAAGAAGTATTTCCCTTTATACAGTCCAATTCTATTCCTGATAAGACAATAAAAAGTACACAATTTCGTAACTCCATGGTGGTAGCCTTTTATGTTTACTGAATATTGTATTTTAGCGATTTCTTGTAAATGCAAACCGATTCGGCAAACGCTTGCTAACAGCTTGTGACCAATTCAACCACTAAAATACGCCTATTGTGTTGCTTAACAAGCGCACACCTAGATCCTCATCCTGGCGGCTGGCGAGTGAACGAGCATCTAGGTACCCAGTCTTCACAGCGCGGCAGTGGACAGTACAACAACTAATTCACAGGTAGTGCTACGCATCTCCGTTAGAATGCGCTGCAGTGCCGCGCTCTATCGATTAATTCTCTTACCGATAGAATGCAGTGGTGTGCAGCGTGGTTATTTACACTCGCGTCCTGTGATAAAACAAGCGAGTTTATATAAAAAAATTCGTAACATTATTTATGCAGACTTTGTACAACGAATTTATTGCCGTAAACGTAAAAATAATTTGTTTCTCGAATGCTAATAATAATAATAATAATAAAAAAAATCGCCCGAGTTTAAAGCATTTTTAGCGAGCAGACCACCTTGAGTTTCTTTCACAAGCGTGGCTGCATAGAAGCTACAATTTGTAGGAGCCGCCGTGCATATTTAATTATTATTTTACAGTTGTCTCGCAAACTTTTAATTCAGTTTTCATGAAGATTTTTTTTTACTATTTTTCATGGGATTTTCCTTAACTTTGTTGGTGGAGCAGGCTGGAGAGAGAAGGAAATATTGACGGCTAGGCGGTGTTAGTCATCACTTCTCTTGTGTTGCTGGCGCGTACAAGGACGGCCTAACTCGCCATGCTCATGCTTGCCGAGCGTTCCACTGGAAGTTTTTTTAGCAGATTTTTTTTTCACGGCTGTAGCTTACCCATTGCGGTAAATGTGTTTTATTGTTTTGAGCCAATGTACTTTTTTAAAATTACGTTAAATTCCGACGAAACATGCCCAAGGATTAAACTTTTTTTTGAAAAAAAAAAAAAAAAAAAAAAAAAAAAAAAAAAAAAAAAAAAAAAAAAAAAAAAAAAAAAAAAAGGGGGGGGGGGGGGGGGGGCGTGAAGTAGGATTTAACGAAACATCGATTTAGAGTAAACATTTCGGGTCCCATGGCATTTCGTTAAATCGGGGTTCTACTGTACTTTAGAATTCTGTGTAAAAAAAAAAAAAAAGTTTTACTCCTATTAAATTGACTAATTATAAGATGGACATTTTCTCATTGAATTCAGTTGTATCAACACTTTACAATTTATACCATGAAAGATGCAATACAACTTACTGGCATCAACGCAGTTCAATATTTACGTAAAATATGGTATGAGATTATTGACGATGGCCATGAACTTTGACTGTTATGCTACTGTTAATGTACAAGTTTATTATAACAATGATTTGAACATTTATTTTGCAATTAAATACTGTAAGTTACGAAAATCCGTTCTCAAATATACAGTTTGTTATCATAATAAAAACAAGATACAGACAACCGATGCTGTGTAACTGGTCACATTCGTTTTCGTGCAGTACCAAGATGGCATCCGTAACAATATTGAGGCCGAGCAAGTCAAGACAGCGTTTCCAGATCTCACGCTGTGCACAATACGCAAATAAACAGTAATTCTCACATATGCCTGTTATTATTATGTTTACTTATAATTTAAAAAAAAATTGTGCGGTATGTTGACGGTTGTGAATCTCTCGTATGAATGGCAGTGTTCCTGATGATACCACTCATAATTACACATGTCTCTTAATATCCCATACTCGTAGCAGTGATATTATATTGTAAACTAAAATTACCAACTGCTTGGCTCACTCACCCTTGGGGAAGTGCAAACTGAAGCAGTAGACCTGGAGGCTGTAGACGGCTGTCACTTGTAGATCTGTGTGTTCATGCAGGAAGGCTTGTAGCACTGGCTTATAGCGTTCCAATAACGCCTTCTCCTTCTCCTGTAGTGCCTTGTCTGGTACTGAGCTGCAGTCCACGCCCTCCCCCAGCGTAGACTCCTGCACCATATACAGACTACTTGCACAACTACGACACATGGTCTGCACTAAGCTCACTCTCATCAACCAAGACTGGTTGCACAACTATACCTTGTTTGCTAAATGTAACTTAAAACAGCAGCTCTAAATTATTTTTGTTTTTATCTTTTTCTGTCACTGTTATGAAGATACACTTAGTTTACTTTCTAAGTGTATGCTGAAAAAGGTCCTTGTAGACGTTACGATAAAAGGACAATACTGGCTTTGCATATAAGGAGAGATTCTGGTTTTTCACTAACGAAAAGGAAAAATAAGTTAACATTTTTAAACACGTTTAGAAAATTTTAGGTTAAAGTTACCGTACCGTTATTTGCGCTTACAAAAACAAAAGAACGTACATAAAGAAATCAATGTTGCCAACGTGAATACAGAAGAAGACAGCGTTCGAGACAGTCAATAGCGCTAGCTGCAGCAGATTTCCTGCCGCCATCTTGAATTTATTGTGCCGTAGCATTACTCGCGATCATGGTCATTTTCCAATGGCTTTGCACATGATCACCAACCTCATTGTGCTGTTTCTTCTTTGTTCTATTTCCAAACCACTTTAGATGTCCTTTCTTCATCATCTATGACTCTGAATTCTCGTGTTTTTATTGTCTTCGGATGGCAAAAACATGGGCGAAAAACGTAAAGAGCGGGAAAAATAAAATTTTGATGATGTTATATGCGGGAAAATTTAACATTGCACTAAATGGCAGACAAACGGGACCTGAAGAAAAAAATGCAATTTGCGGGAAAATGTAAATATTGGATAACGTAAATACGAGGTTTCACTGTTGTTGAGCCAGGTCTCTCAGCGTCCTTCAAGATGATCTAGAGCCAAAAAATAAGGACAACTGCACTAACAATTGTGGCTCAAGTCCACACAAGAGCAAGACCAGAAATAAACGGTGGATTTTCCAAAGCTCACAGATTTTGTTATTTCTTATATCCAGCTTAGTGCACAGTGGACTGCAACATTATGTATCTACTGCCACAACTAGAGGCAAAGAGTCCTATTGATCTGTCAATTAACCACACTTAGAGCATTATAAATTAGAAACAAGACTACTCCATTTTTATTAATGCTCCAATTTTTGAATATTGCTACTGTCTGAAGTTTTGAATAATTATGATGAACACAGTTCATTAAATAAATTAAGTAGAATACAACATTATATCGTATCTAATTACAGTTAGCAGATTGCTTTACGGAACTGTTAACCGCTTCAAATACTCGAAATGCTTCGGGTGTGTCATGCCCTTTAAGCACAGCAAAACCCAGATCTAACGACATAATTTCCAGGAACCCTGCGAAAATTAAAATAAATATGTAAAAAATTTATCAAAGCTAAGCGAAGTGCAATAAATCACAGCAAAACATTATGTAAAAATAATTTTGCATACATTAAACAATAACATACTGCAGTTATATTAATTAATGATATGCAGCTGTGTGGTAAAATGTTAGAAACTTTGGCTGGAATATAGTTGAATCACGCGCCGGGCAAGTCCCTCTCACTTCTCCATGCTCCTTCCACCCAGCACTACCAGTACACATTCCACCATGTGCTCGTATCCGAGCTATGCTGTTAGCCATCTGACGTGCATATAACAACGGTAATGGCCAATTTTAGCTTATGTCGCAACTTTCAAACCTTGTGCCCTTGTGTAAGAAGGCCAACCAACGAGAAGACAAGTTTCATATCTTGCCACACTCTTGTCCACATTTTCACCACTATAAACAGTTAGGGATGTGTCTGTTTGTAGGGTCACCCTAGGGACATTTAAGAGTTCTTAAAGAAAACACAATTTTTTAGCCCTATTCCTTGAAATGTTGCCAACTGGTACCTACTGATGAACCAAGAAATATTGATTGGTGTGTTAAGTATAAGAGGGAAGTCCCAAAAATGTGAGATGATAAATGGGTACATACAGTAAAACTCGCTTAAGACGTTCCCACGAGATACGTTTCCCCAGCTGAGTCGTTTGGTTTGTTTGGTCCCATCACTTGTCATAAGAGCCATGGTTAATTTTACCACATGTTACGTTTTGCCACGTACCCAATTTCCAGTGTAATACGGACAACTTTAGTAAAGAAACGGAATTTTTTAAAGAAATGTACGCGATTTTCTTTAGTAAACAAACTAAAAGGAAACTGCAAGAAAAATACAGCATTTGTTTACGTTTTTGCACTGTCATCACAGATAACTGATGTGAGATGTAGCGTTCCACAAACGTTAGCGAGCAGGTACACTCAAGATGGCCAACGCATGCACTTAAGGGGGAGCTTGACGAAAAACACAAATTTCGAAGTGTGTAAAATTGGTTATAAAACTTCTATATATTATGTTTTACAGGTTTTAACTACTGATTTGTAAAGAAGAAAGATTGTGCCTTAAGCTCATAGCACAATAGCACATTCCAAATAATTAATAAAAAATTGTTAACTATCACATTTTAAACAGACGCGAATGTATTCTGCTCCATGGTTCCCTCGTGTGATAACAATGGAATATTGCATATTATAATTTTTAACAAATATATGAAACCTTTTCTTTTGAGTGGTATACTGCAAATCATGTTTCCTGTAGGCCAAATATTTTTTTTGTGGCTTGAAGGTTTTGTGCGTACCTAACCTTCTCAAATAAATGTCATTTTTTATTACTTAACACCTCTTAAATTCAGTAAAAGTGTTATGTTGCGGTAGAGCTAAGTTTACTCTTTAATTCCAGTACTTCATAATTTACATTTGAACAGCATCTTCAACAGGACACATAAAATAGCGGCGAAGCACGCGTGCGAGTCTTCAGAGTAGTTCCGTTCCCGCCAATAGAGTTCTCTTAGTGCGCTGTCTGCGGCCAACTTCTCCCCCGTCGCTGGCGACACGAGCGTGACATTGCCATATCCACACAGTAACGCCACTTGTGACGTAGGTAAACAACCTATCCGCTCGGTGCTAATAGAAGAGTTGCGTTGTGTATGTGTTTGATAATGGGTAAAAAAAAGGCGTCATACCATTTTAAAACAAGAGGTAACAGATCTTCAGGAGCATCTTCAGGTTGGAAAAACAGAAGAAAAGTTGCGAACCAAGAGAACGGAGCACTTGCGGAACAAAGTGAATCACAGGCAGCTTTGCAGTAAGTACAATAATTATTTATAGACTCTTTTATTTATTACATTGCAACCTCACTAATCCGTTATGCTGGGGAACAATAAATTAACGAATTACCACATTTTGCGGATTAACAGAAACTAAAACGTTCAGAAATAAATAAACGAATGAAATGTTTTCCCAAATAAAAAATAAATTGTTCCTAAGAAAATATTGTTTTATAGTTTTTCAATTTGTATTTGTAGGTATAACGATGCTAAAGAAATAGACATCACCGGTCCGGTGCTGCAGAGAATAATTTTAAAAAATCTGATTTCTTAAAAATTATGCTTCAGTTAAAAAATTATCCCATTCTAGAATCGGCGTAGTTCTGCTGTATTGTATCAGTTACTGTTTAGTCTTTTGCTTGTTTAAGAATTAATCCATATGTTTGTCTAGCATAAGAGTAGTATTCATATACAACAAGACAATGTAATAAATAGTCATTGTTTATTGACTACTGCTGTCAAATTAGAAGTCTTATGTTCTGGTGACCACAGACATGGAGCAGCGATATCAAAAGCCTCCTAAACATGCGA
>PNEQ01103493.1:0-13566 GCA_003012365.1 Medauroidea extradentata | reverse complement strand
CATCACATGCTCGTGTCAGTGACGTCATAGGACTCGTCACGTTGATAACACGTCTTCCGTGGATGACCTTACTCCGGGCTGGAGTCTCGTGACTCCAGATATAACGACGAATCAAGCTTAGCCCAAAGTAGCGTGCAGGGTGATAAATATCCACCAACCATTCACTTACCTGAGTCTCACAACCTTGAGATTGCAGCCTGAAAATTGTCTAGGGGCAGGTTGTGGGCCAGGGTCCTCATCTACCAACACTGCGATTCGAGTTCGATGAGTTCGATATCTGGTGAGGTCTTTGCCAGAGTTTCACACATAGCAATCGTGCGCCCAATGAATGTGTCCGGCGAATCTCTAGCTTCGTCCGCTTGTGCATTCCAGCATAGCTACATAACCAAACAACTTTAGCTTGATCCGTTCTAGAGGCCATAGTGTTCATAGCCATACATTGCTATCGATAAAATGTTTTAGTTCGTTCATAGTTCTGTAATGCGAGAACTTTTCGTTGGTATTTGTGAACAATGGCAAGCCACGCAACGACGCAAGTGTTTACGCAAGAAAATTTTGTACTACGTATACATGGCTTCTAGTTTGTAGTTAGTTTATCATAGTAAAACGTTACATGGTAAATAAGAAAATATTTTAAAAGAAAGTGTTGAATTCGATATTTGACATATCTGTTCAAACAAGCATGTGCTCATTCCCTATCCTTGTTTGTAGGTTTGTTCTTTTAAAAATTATATTATATCACTTATTATTAATTGGACAAAATAATTATATAAGCAGAAAGAAATTACCACCGACGTCTTGAAGTTGCAACAGTTTGGCGTCTTGAGGACATCAGTTTCTGTATTTACCACGGCGTTCGTGTTTTTTTGTGTAAAGAGTATCCTTAGTCTCAAATTAATATTTTGAGTTTGATTAACTATGAGAAAATTTTTATGAAGCAGCACTGGACTGTAAAGGTGGCAGAAAAGGCGGATCCCTGAGAAGAATCACCAGCCAACGTCATAATCCGTAATGATTGTCGCGTAAGAGAATATGTCAGTGACAGAATCGAACCAGAATTGTATTATGTTGACAGAAGTGTGCTCGGACACTGCGCCATTGCAGTCCCCTACGAACATCTCTCGCCCTTCTTCCGCCACGAGCTGTCGTTCCTTATAAAAGAAATACATTTGTTGAAGTACATACAATATGCTTGTAAACGTACGAAACATTGCAATTTCACGTTCGAAATGAAGTGAATAGCAACTGATGAAAAAATAAACATTTGCATGCTAATTTTTAAAACATTTGAGGAAGTATGGTATATTTTCACAAAGTAGCTATAACTATATGTATTTGTGTTCTGATTCTTCTAGCATATAAAATGAAACCATTTACTGTAATAAATCAGTTTAGAAGATACAATTGCTGAAATAATAAGGATACTTCAAAAGTAATTTGTCGTAATGAACTAACTTATTACTTTTTTCAGAACTATACGCATTTTATTTTTTATTCATGATGGCAAAGCAGGTCAAAGGTTCTATTGGAAGTTTATTTCTGTGTGTCAAACCTGTAAGCCAAGGCACGAATGAGAACATGAACGCTAAAATTAGCGGTTTGGTTGTGGCGTATTCCCAACTTTGAGCGAACATAAGTGACAAGTCTGGCGTGGCAATATTTGAAATTTGAAAAAACAAACAGATGTGACTTCCTTAACCATAAGATAACATATATTTATAAACGAATTATTTTTCAAATTGATTTATAAGAAGGTCTAATACAGTTATAACATAATAGTTTTGGTAGCCCTAGCTGATTGGAGTGGACTGCAAACAGCTCTCTCAGTGTAAGTTTGAATCCTCCATCCCTTCGTACAAATCTCGCATAATAATCTTGATAAACTGGAATAGTTGGACACACATGGAAGCAAGCACAGTGCGTTTACCACGAACGGGACAGATCAAGAGACTTTTCTACAACTACTCCTAAATATGTACGAAGCCAGCTATAAGAGACTGAAATTGAATTCCTAAATAATATATTTATATAAGTAAGAGATTTTAGTCAATTTAGTATTTACACAAACAAAATAGTAATTTGGGCTTGCCTTTTTTTGCTTTTATTTGGAATTCTGATTCAATTCTATTTATTTGTCCCAGAAATAATCCAGCAGGAAACTCTCGGATGAAGAGTTCAACATTTCCATGCCTTGCATTACAAGTTAAATTGGGACAGATAGAAGCATGTCTGGAATGTTACTTAGTAAACTGGAGTAACATTTATATAAATATGGTGGTTCTTCATAAATAAACAGACTATTAATTGGTATTTTAAACTGTTAATGAACAGTCAAAGAATACGTCAGAATTCGTGATGAATAATTGACGTCTATAAACGTCTGTACTTTAGCGAAGTTTATAAAAATTAAATGTTTTTAAACACTAACTGCGCTTGGAAATAATTAAAAACAATAAAGACCTAAACATTCTTTGTTGCCTTTAAATAATTTTTGAACATTACTTCCAGTTGCGAATATTTTTGAATGTTCATAAAGTAGGACGAGTCTAGTTTTGACGTCGCCATAATTTTTTTTTTTTAGTTTATAGCATATGGTGATACCAGTTAGCATTCGTGCTAAGCGTACTTACATTGTTTACATTGGTTGTGTGCATATCGACGCCATTTTGTTACTAGCCACTAACAAGTTATAGCCTGGACAACAGTCTAGAATGCTTGGTTTATATTCTCACTAGAACATACTACATCTGTACTATAGAGGTAAGCTAATGTACAACATTACAGTAGATAGAGCGTCAGCTATATCTCTACGTGACTATAATTCTACTTTAGGACAAAATGGGTCTGGTTCAAAACTTCATTTGATATCCAAGATTAAGAACGCATGCGTTTTTTTTTGTGTCCGTTATACTTTGACTACACTTCGTGAATTCGTAATATTCTTGAGCGCAATACGTGCTCCTCTGGCCACAAACAAGTATAGATCAAAATATAAAATTTTGCCATAGTAATACTTACGATGTGTTTATTGGCATGTGTTTATTCCAAGGTAATGACGTAGTCACCAACACACGCACACACGTACGCATGCACACACACACACAGATATTTTACAGAAATCCTAAGCACGTATAATTTTGCTTAGAATCTTATTTTGTCTTCTAATGCACAAATCCAGCTCTGTAATCGGCAATTGGTTGGAAAACATGACTTTCTTCATCGAGCCAAACATGTAAACAGTAGGTCCTAAAGTCAGCTGTTTCCAGTTTGAACATAAGTTTATAACATCATACTCCCTCCGCTGCTCACCACCTACATAAAAACAAAAATACGTTGTTCATCCTATACCATACAGATACGCTTAAAATTTTGTTGCGGACATACCAAAATAACATAAACCACAATAATGATTGTAATTCTGTTTGACATAAAATAAATGTGGCACAGTAACAAAAAATGACGCAACTATTCTAGTATAGAATAATAGGTGTTACATGGTGGATGATTTCTAGGAGGTATATCACATATCTTCCTAGAATGTAGGATCTCTGGTGCTATATACTCGTGACCGAGCCCAGGTGGCGCAACGATAACACTTTGGATTAGCATTCTGGAGGACCCGGGTTAGATCCCTGACTCCGGCCATCCTGTATTAGGCTTTCCATTGTTTCTTGAAATATCGCTAGACGCATCTTCTGAAGTACCGGTATTCAAAGCAGACTAGACGGTCCTTACACCTCCTCTCTACTGGTTTCCCTCCGAAGTGTAAATGCTATGACACAGTAGCTTCGGCTCCGCATACAGCTTAATGCCCGTGTTTACTACTCTTAAGTCATCAATAAAATCCAAAGAGTGTCATTTTATTCTTCCGTTTCTCTTCCAACAAGTATAGTGTGACGAAATTGTCGAACGAATTCGGTTATGTTTCTGTCGCCTGTTATGTAAGTTGGGGTTAAAATGTCAGTTACTTCAATTATGAATCTATCTCTCAATTTGTAAGATAACGCCACTAATTGGGTAAACTAGCATATAATCACATAGGAAGTTGTTTTGAGCTATACACCAAACAAGTTGACGCAAGTATGAAATTCTGAACTTGCATTCTACATCACTCAGGTTTTAATACTGGTCTGATCATCCTTGCCATTTCTTTTTCATGTTCTGAGTGACTGGATCTACTGGTTTAATCTCTAGTGTCACCCCATTGAATGTTTACATCTGTTTCAAAATTTCATAGAATGGAGAAATTTTCACTCAAGTGACGGCCGTTCGTGAATATGGCAGCTGTTCGTTAAGAGCTGCGGTCATTCATTAAGAGTGGGAGGGTCGTTAGTTTGTTGAGTAATACGGTAGTTTTAATAATTTTCTGGCATGTTCCTGGTATGTGTACGAGAACTACAGCACATTGAATCTGATTTCTAGTACATGTTAAAATTGTGTTACAATGTACCATAATTATGGTACAATTGGTACGTAGTCATTGAGTAATGGTATAGTGCACAGTGTACCGTAATTATGGTACTTCTAACTATTATATGGCACATTTCACAATAACTGTGGTATACTTGGTTAGTGTTTGGCATTATAATTGCAATACACTTGAATAGAGTTATGACTTAATGAACCATAATGATGACATCCTTGGTAGTTTTATGGCCCATTGTACTATAACTCTAGTACCTCCTCCAAATATAATTATAGTACACCTTAGTAATTTGTCTTGGTTCCCTATTAGTTCCACAAGTCCAGGTTAAGTCCAGAAGTTAGGTTAAGTTAGGTTAGATAAGTTAGACTATGTTTGGTTAGATTCGGTTATGTCAGGTTTGGTTAAGTTATGTTAGTTTAATTTATGTTAGGTTAAGAGTTAAAAGTTAAGAAATAGACGTTAAGAATTAAAAGTCAAGAATTAAAAGTTTAGAGTTAAAAGTTAAATTTTAAGATTTAAAAGTTAAGTGTTATAAGTTAAGAGTTAAACGTTTGATCAATCTAGGTTAGGTTATCACAGGGGAGAGTAAAGAGGGGGGAAGGGGGAGGAGTGGTCTACGCAGAAAGGGGTACGTGAGGGGCGGCAGCCTGAATCATAGCGAAGTTCTCTGATCAGTGCTGAACAAACAGCCACTTTCCTACTCCTGAGTTATAAGAACTGAACATTCGCATTGTCTTAGTAACGTTATTCTGATTCGCGCAGTCAAACGTTAAAACACTCCTCACAAAGACACGTAGCCAATAACAGAGATGTATATGTATTCGTGAGTTATTGATATCTATCATACTTTGTTACGAACCTCGGCTATTTCTGCAAGAGCGTAGGTATAGATAGTGGGAAATCTCGATAATTATTTCTGCCAGTGTATTATCTATGTCAGTGTTGCATCCTGAGTCTGGTATGATCGTACTATGTGTCACTGTCTATAGCAGCTTACATACGAATAACAGACGTCCAGAAGTAGCACACCAGCGTTATCATTGGTCCATTAAATAATGACTAACAAGTAACGAAATAGAAGCGTCAAAATGAACACACTATTTCACCACCACGAACTACTGGATATGAACATTTCCACTGCTCTTGTTTCCATCAAAGGAAGTGAATGTTACAAGTTGTATCGCAGTCGATATTATAAAGCAATGCATTTGTTGTCGTTGTGTAGAAGCTATGAACCACTTGGTTGGTTGTTGCCCTGCACGTGAGCATCATATCGCAAGAGACCAATATGTGGGTTTAAAACCCCGAGCAGCCCTCGCTACATATTAGGAAAATTACACCCTATCACAATTTGCATGTCAAATCGGCTGGGGAGATGGTCTCTATCAAGTGTCTCTCCTTGCTAATAGGAAGAAATGGCTAGGGACGACTTCTTGCGACATCCTAGCCTCCGTGTCGCCCACACCTCTGCCTCCACCTAGGGGAAGGGGGGGAGGGGGTGACGCGGTAGGGGAGTAGCAACCTTGGTGCCGTAATGAAGAAAACCCCCCGTGGTGCGGCGCGGCCCGCCAAATTGGATTATTCTTTTTCCCCAAGTCTTCCCGTGCCGAGCCCTCCAAACAATATTGATGGTGTTTTGATTAGAGGGAAGCAAAGTTTAAAGTCTGCGAGTATGAATTTTTTAAACGAGATCCCTTTCCTTAAGGTTCTGAAAGAGGTTTAGAAGTGTTGGCTTGTTTGCCCGGGAGGGGGGGGGGGGCAAAAAAGACATCTTCCAAGCAGACGAGAGAGTATGTAGTCTGTGACAACACCGATCCACGTCCTGCCACTTATCTTACTGTCTCAGTTGTTCTGAAGTATTTGTGATAAACAAAATATATCGATATAACCAACAGTAGCCCTTCATATCTACAATATACTGCAATTATATTTATTTATTCACTTTACGTGTCCCTCGAACAACACAATGCCGCAGTAGATGCACACAAGGGAAAGGGGTTGGAGTCGGCCATGGCCTGTAATGAGCCTAGCCATCATTCACATAGAGTGATCTCGGGAAACTCTGGGAAAACAGAAATTATGTTGGCCGGAGCCGGAGATCGAACACGGGTCCTCCCGAATGCAAGGCGAGTGTTGTATCACTGTTCCACCACGCTGCCAGACGGTCAAGAGAGTTGGAATTTAACTGTATGGACTCAATTAACCACTTAACTTACCGTGTAAGGTTTCGTGTGAGGTGTTGCGACGTGAGGAATTGTCTGAACAGGAACTCAATAGTTGCTATTCAATAACGTGTGCAACACAGCATGTGAGACAAGACTGTATTGTTGCACGGTATAGTTACCAGACTGTACTAAACTGCAGTAAAAGTGCGTTAGAAACAAGCAATACACGTTACTCAGGAGGTACCTTCAGTTGACTCGTTTCAACTGTTGACTTTATATTTGCCATGGTTTTCCTCCGTTCAAACGTGACACACGTGATATTGTTATTATTATTACTTGCGATTGCACCCTCAGGGTGATCCATAACTATAAGATTCAATTACCTGAGTTTCCAAGCCGCTCTAATTTCTCCTCCGTGCATTCAATATCTTTCTGCGGTTCACTTTGTCCCGTATCTCTCAGCAGCTCGTACGTTCACACAAAATACATCCAGCTGCCACCCAGGGAACTTATTTCTTTACGAACACCATGCAGCGATATTGCAAGGCATAGCCATTTTATTTAACCAATAAAACGCTTATTCGATGTCTCTCAGCTGGCGGTAAAGGAATCTTGCTTTATACACAATAGATAGAGTTAAAAATTACATTAAAATTTAAAATAAAAAAAAATCGGCGCATGAAATGGGCCCTTAAAAAAAGCAAACAGTATTAGTTTGAAAGTGTTACCGACCCTAAATTGCGTTAGGTGACCGCTAAGTTAACCAAATAGCTACGTAGTTGAGGCAAACAGTAGCTGCAACTTACGTACTTTGTGGACATATGTGACAATACCAAAGATAAGCTCAACACTTAGATTACTTTATCCTATGAAAATACTTCTAATATTTAAAACGACAAAAATATCATGGGGCGCATACAATTATAATATTGGTGCATGAAAAGTTAACTAAGTCATAATTTTATTGCACTGCAAATTATATGAAATTGTTGTGTAAGTTTGCTCAACGAAAGTTAACTCTATTCAATCCGTGCTGTTATCTTTTGCATGCACCTTATATATATATATATATATATATATATATATATATATATATATATATATATATATATATATATATATATATATATAATCGTACACAATAATTTTCATAGTAAAATTATTTAATGTTTTTAATCCGTTTGAAAACTGTGTAACTTTAAAAAACAATTTTATTTTCCTATTATTTAAAGAGTAGACAGTAAATAAGAAAGCCCATGCCTCGCTGCAGTGCACCAAGAACGATCAGGCAATATACACCGTTATAATAAATATTCTCACACCAATTAGAAAAACTGCTCATTATCTGTTAACGGATAGACAGATTTTCATTAAATAAGACAATAACCATCCCGATGAAACTAACTGTTCAGTCGAGTGTTAAAAAGCGTATTTTTTTACCTTTAAGAAGATCTTTTACGTCATTATAATTGTCTTTGTAGCTAAAAAACGTTTTTTTACATAAATATTGTATTAAACACCTATAACTGACTTTACAACAAGGATTACTGCTAAGCTGTTTTATTGTCAGTACAAAACAATGTTACAATCAGGCTGCTGTATTCATATATTCTTTACGCAATGCAACTTAGGAATATATTACTTGAAACAAAATAGTTATTTTTCGTTAACTAATTTGTCAAAGGCTGGGCGTTAGAACTGTGAGTTAAGGGCCCCGCCTATCACGCGCTTATAATTCATTGCAGTGTGATCGTAGATACATGTTTACGAAACTATTCCTCATGTGCCCATTGTGACAATGTGCGATAAGAAAACATTCTTCGATCAAGAACGGTATGTGATTGTTAAGAGATAATAGAAAAACGGCCTGTCCAGGCAGCTGTACCTCACAATGTACTAACTGAATGTATATGAAACTTAGATATAGACTTTGCTACATATTTGTCACCAACAAAGTTATATGGTTGCAGGTTAAACTTCCATAGTAAGTATGTATCAGCGGGAATGTTGTACACTAGTTCAGCACTTGGCTTGTTGTGGGCGATGTGGTATTTGATGCGCGCTGCAATGTCGCCCTTATAGCTGCGTCACATCTCAGCCTCTTGACACAGTAGGCGGCGCGCGGTCTATAGAGCAAGCAGGACGTAGTGGAGTGGAGGCATCTACGAGACGAACTCCGTCAAACAAATGACGTACAATAAGCGAGGCTGTTACAAGAATATCTGCAGCATACGTCAGGACAAGTGAATATCGCAATATATAGTACTGTGGCGTGTACAGCTCTGCACAACCTCGATACGCGGACGGTGTTTCAGAATGTTTCCTCGCCCAGATAAGCCCGTCATGCGACAAAGAAACCTCATTTCGTCGCGTCGTGAATGCAGCGCTGCCAACATTCCAGGCCGGTGAGGAGGGTCCATTATTCGACTCCCGCCCGGCCTCGCCTCTGAAACCACTCTCAGTTTTTTATTCCCGCCCTGTATTTTTGTTTCTGGTTGGAGCAGCGAAGCATGGTAACGCAACGCTGCCCAATTCGTTTCGTTTTGTTCCGACTGTACGCTGGCTGTATTGAATTGTTCCCTCCACTTACCTCTGTCCTCGTCTGTATCTCAGCTGTGCCTATCTTGTGTCTCTCTCTGGCAGGACTGTGTAGTGGTCCCGCCACGTTTACCTGCCAGTTATATCGGCGCGCACTGACCCTGTAAACTATTTCCTTACAACAACGAGAGTCAGATACTCAGTGTTTGGTGCGCTTACAGAGGTTCGTCTGTACTATCTCGACTTATTAACTACTTGTCTATCAACTCCTTTATAATATAATACGTCTCATAGACACATTGTAAACACTCTTGTGTTTGTTCGCAGCAAGACGAGGGTGTCGCCGACAAATGCTCGCTAACAACTACGCTACTTAAGGGCGCAGTCACCTCAGTTTTCGACGTGTTTTTTTATATTTTATGTTTGTACCAGATATTGTTTCTTATTTTTGACGCAAATTGTGATTAAATCTTCCTCTTAGGAAATTTGTGTATCTCTCATACTTTTTGCGTACTGAGTCGTAAACGTCAAAATTTGCACTTTACGGTTTTATGTACGCCACTAAAACCAACTGACATACCAAACCGAAACAATTTACAGCGCATAACAATGTTGTAGGCTATGATTTGACATACATAAAACAAAGAAAAAATTTGTATTTAATAAAAAAAACTGAACTTTAAAATGAAAACTTAAAAATGTCAACAATTTTTTAAAAATACGAAAATATATATTTGTTTTTATAAGCGTCAAATCACAGCGTACAACATTGTTATGCACTGTAAATTTGTTCGGTTTGGTATATCAGTTGGTTTTAGTCGCGTACATCACTATTTACGTCTAAAATAAGAAAAAAATATCTGGTACAAATATAAAAATAAAAAATAAAAAAATACGTTAAAAACTGAGGTGAACTGCGCCCTTAAAGAAAATATGCTACATAATCCAGCACTTAAAGTATCAGTTCACAATTGTAAGTTTCTCCAAGACAATTTGAAAAAAATAATCAAATAACAGCAACCCAAAGACATCATAAAATAAATAGACTGTTTCGCTGATCTTCTGTTACATGACCGAACTGAACGCTGACATATTGCAGGCGAATATAGGGAATGGTGTAGTTTAGCAGTTGAGGGGCGGAGGGGGAAGTAACGAATTGTTTCAACCAAAAAACGTTAGTATATGGCATGACATGTTATGGGTTACAATATTGTGTCGTTTAATTTGGTAACACATCGAGATAGGCCGTAAGAAATGGTCTTGAATCCCTCGCGGCAGCAACCTTAGACAATAGATTTTACCAACTTTCTCCGCAAAAATGTTTCTCGAATAACATATTTCTGAAGAGCAGTCACTGTCGCTGATATCACGTACATTTAATTGCGGCGCAACACATCATGCTTGACAAATACATAATTCTGGGAAAATGTTTGATCATAAAGTTTATTATCCACAACGTACTATTAAGGTCCCTGTCAAGCTGTGCAGCCACAGAGGAAGTTATTGTGCATTAAAGTTACTTCTCAGTAGATTTGTTTATAGGGAGATTGTTCAAACACTATTTTATTTTATTTATTTATTTATTTATTTATTTATGCACTACAAGATTCAGCTCTAGGCCGGTTTACAACTTGAAGTGTTCAACCTTATAGGCTACATAAATACACATTAATAAAACAAGAAGTACATTTAAAAAATAAGTAGTAAAAAATTAAAGAATTGCGCAAAAAAATTTTTTTCACAGTTACATAACAATTTATTCAATAATATTGCTACTGTGCGATTGGAAAAGGTTGTCGAAAACGTTTTTGTTCGAAAGTATTATTTTGTAAAATGAGAATTTGAACTATTTTGTGAAATGAGAATTTGAACGCTAAAAATTTAGAGATTATTAGTAAAACTTAAACAGGGTACATTTTCACAATGTAGTAATAGTCACACAAAAATTTGAAAGACAAGAATTTTAAACCGAGTTATCTTAAATTACTTATTTTCTGTTCAACTGACTCCCATTTAAACTTGATTGCAACATACTTATAGACTTGCATAGTTCTTTACGTACAAATTATTATTAGTAGCAGATTGTTAGTAGCTATGGGAATAGCCAGTTCATTAACTACACGAAAACAGTGTTACTAATGTCCGTGATATTTTGTAAGTAGTAACAATCCGCCTATGAAAAGGTTTCCTTGTGGGAATGTGTGCGTTCAGACCAATGTTTAATAATATGTCCTCGAAAGTACATGCATTTTTAACTCACTGCAAGGCTGATCAACAATCACATAGGCAGGCCTCTTAAGGGGGACGTCTGACTGGATGTATTTTGTGTCTAGCCTAGAAATGTGGAAGTACTATGGGCGGATCATATACGCTATCATTCCTCCACATAAGCCATGAGACATTCAGATGTGGCATTAGTATTTTAAGGAGTATTTATAAAATATATTGCAGCTGTGTGAGTTATTTAAATGATTCTGTACATTAAAGTTCATTCCTAGAAAGGACCAAGAGGACTACAATTTTAATTGTTATCGGTAGCTTCGAATGTTAGTTGAGGTCCGTAACTAGTATATACGCGTGGAATGCCCTTTGAATGATATTCCTAACAAGTCGTCACTCACGTTGAGAATTTTCCGAATAAAACTCAATGTACCGTCATTTTAGCGCAGCTAATGACGACCGTCTTAATGTAATCCTCACTTGGCCTGAGTCACAGGAACAACCAGCGTGTGTTATGATTGGGGAAGTTTCTAAACATTCTTATGTAGGAGAGGCTCTCGGCGTGTGTTGAATGTCGACATGCGAGCAAGACGTTAATGGCTTGGTGGTGTTATCGTGGTTATAGTCGCACAGTGACAACTCTTCTCACTAACACATAGAGAGCCGCAGATGTTCACGTGAGTTACTGAAATATATGTTGCGCGTCAATTATAAGTGCTGCTACTTATGTGCGACGAATTATATATTTAAATAATTATACGAAGAGGAAGTGTCGACATGTACTCGCGAGCTGAGGCGGTAGTCGCAGGGATGTACAACGCGACAAGTTGGTCCCTGGACCGCAGTTATTATCCAAGTATGCAGTCCTAGCAACTAGCATATCTATGAGAAGACGTGTGACGTGGGCAAGGGAGGAGGGCTAGTGGTCGGTGTTACGACCAAAGAAATTAATAATATGTGCCGCGGGCGTCTATATGGGGGGGGGGGGGCAGTCTCGGGGCGGGCTGGAGATGGAAACAGGTTGGTTGGGCAGCAAGCTGACCCCTGCCCTGTGGTCTGACGCCCGCGAGCAGAACAGCCACAGCTACAGAAGCCAAGCCTACCACAGTTCCTTGGCTCCACACTTGGGCACGTGTTCAAGTCAGGAACAAGTGTTGCCAACTTGTAAGGGAAACTGTATTAGCTGCGTACATAAGCTTTGAGGCTCCGCATCTGTCGCATTAGTGCATTTTCTAAATTTTTTTCAGTTTGAAAATTATGAGGAGAAAAATATAAACGTTACGGTTATAGCGTGAATTATATTTACCTTGCGCTAAGTACAGGCACAGCAGTTGAACTTTTGACGTGAGTGTAGGCTGCAATCAGTCCAGACATTGTTTGTGTTATTTGTCTATTGGACAGATTGCGTTCTAAATAAAGGCCATAAGTTAAAATTCAACCGTGACGGCTATACTGCAGCGCAAGGTAAATATAATTCACACTATACACAATACAAATAGCACATATTCCTTCTCAGACGTTCATAAAAGCGAAAAATATAATAATGCAATATGCCGACTAATGCGGCGCCGGGAAGGTACCGTATATCTGCACACTATAAGCTCAGAAGTGACGGAGCTATAAGGGTGATCATGAAGCGCGCATCAAATATCACATCACCACTACGAGTCAAGCATTGAACTAACTTGCAAGGTCTCGCCGGTCCATATTTACTACGGGACACTAAGCTGCGACCATAGTATATTATTGTTGGAAAGTGTGTAGTAAAGTTGAGTGTATGTTTCTATCTGTATTTCTCACTCATCCGGTTAGTATATATTGAAGTACGGCAGCCAAAGGGGCCGTTTACAGCTACGTTGTACCGCTTAGAAACTGCGTTGTTAAGGAACGTCGTGTGTTAACCAACAAAGGCACTCGGTCTTGTTCGAAGTGTGTTTTCTTCTCGAACATTGGCACAATTGCTGCATGTGTAATAGTTTCGTAAAGAAAATGTACTTACGAACAAACTGCGACGCATTTGAAGCTCGTGCTGGGCGGCAATATTCAAGTGGACTCACTTTGTACGTCCCAGACCCAGGAGTATGAATACCGACCCTAGCCTCTAGGAACTAGTCAGTGAACTAGCGTGCAATATTCAAGTGGACTCACTTTGTACGTCCCAGACCCAGGAGTATGAATACCGACCCTAGCCTCTAGGAACTAGTCAGTGAACTAGCG
>PNEQ01103492.1:0-13566 GCA_003012365.1 Medauroidea extradentata | reverse complement strand
TTAATTGTAATCATTCTAGTGCTTTAATTTTCTAAGTTAATTAACGTTCTGTGGAACAGTACTAATTGTGTGCGTAATTAATTGTGTTGTGAGAGTTATATTTGATTACTGTTTTGTGTATTTCGTAGCTTTGTGAGCTATTAAATCCAGTACTTGATTTAACTCTTTTATTTATAATTATAAGACCTCTATCCCAAAACAACTCATGGGAATTGCCCACATTGAAAAGTTTGTGTGCTCCTCAAACTTGTAACAATATATACACAAATGCAGTATTGTATATAAGTTATACATTAGTTTTTTCATTTTAGCTACGCTATAAAAAAGATTTTTGCTTGAAGTCCCTTATAAGACTTGAATTTTACAAGGAACTTCTTCTCAGAAATTTTATAGAGTAATTAATGGGGTGTGATATTAGCTTCAAAGTGCATAGTTGGTATCACCCCTCCCTTTTCTTTTTTTAAGTAACGCTATTTGGGATGGGGGAAATTTTGTGTGTCTTTGCTGATTCTTTCTTTTTTCCAAATTTTCCCATTTCAATCTCAGAATGACATAAGTTAATTTGAAGTAGAGAAAATTGCAGACGACCACTATGAGTATTGCTAGTAGTGAATTTATTGACAGTCGACTGTCGTGTTTTTAATAGCTCCAATAACTGAAACTACAAATGTTTGTCAAGTATAAATTGTAATTAATTAAAAACTGCGATATTATTACTACCTGCGCACAGAATGATCGTCTAAAGTGCGTGAAATATACTCCACTTATATAATTCCCCATGCTATGAAAAGGTATATGTCGCTGTAATTTTTACTTGTTATAGGTTTTATTAAAGAGATTTTGGTCAGCATTTACATCTAGGTCTTTAGCACTGGTGGGGGCGCGGTGGCCGAATGGTCAGACCATTCGCCTCCCACCAAGGTTCGATCCCCGGCGGGGTCAGTCCCCGGATTTTCGCATGTGGGAATCGGCCCGGACAATACCGTCGGTCGGCGGGTTTTCTCTGGGATCTCCCGTTTCCCCCGCCCCTTCATTCTGGCGCTGCTCCATACTCATCTCTTGTCGCCCCTCACCAGCGCTGAAGACCTTGATGTTGAGCACTGACCAAAAACTCTCACTTCAGCACTGGTGAGGGGTGACATGTAAGTACGGAGCAGCGCCGGAATGAAGGGGTGGGGGAAACAGGAGATCCCCGAGATAACCCACCGACCAGCGGCACCGTCCGACACGATTCCCACATGCGCAAATCCGGAGGCCTATTCCTCAGGGAATGGAACCCAGATCGTCTTGGTGGGAGGCGAGCGCTCTATCCACTGCGCCACTTGGCAGTCGGTGAAGGGATCAGTCAGGCAGGAATTATTTGACTGGGCGACGCAGCAGAAGGTAGGCGTGTGTACCGGTTCTCCTTCCTAAGCCTCTCTGAGCTCCATCGCCTCACCTCCTCCCCCACACCGCTGTCATTCCGAGAAAATTCCACGTTCGCCGCGTGTCCGTAGCGAACACCTGGCCACAAGTACCGCACGTATGCCCACACGCCCGCACATACACGTTTACACGATGCCGCCAAGGAGGATGAAGAAGCCTGCCCGCGCGAGCTATCGCCTTGGAAGGGCTCGACTTTACTAGTTCACTACTGTAGAGTTACGCGCGCGGTTCACCTCAGTTTTCAACGTCTTTATTTATTTTACAATTTATACCAGATATTTTTTTTCTTATCTTAGACATAAATTGTGAATAAATCTTTCTCTTAGGGAACTTTTGCATCTCTCATAGTTTTTGCGTGATGAGTAGACACTGGTAAATCGCGGGAAAAGTTGATTGTTTTCTAGGCTCCATCATGCTATATATAACACCGAAGGTTTTGCACTATATTGGCTATCGTTTATATGAAGTACCGTGTCCCTCTTCAACAGACCCAATTAGAAGTGAACAGTTTTAACACAGAACGTACGTGGTTTGCCAGAAAACTGTTCGCACGTGTCACGATTGAGAATCTACAGTTTATTGGAGACTATGTTAAATACGTTCGCGATTTTCCAGTGTCTCTAGTGATGACTGATGAGTCGTAAACTTCAAAATTTGCACTTTACGGTTTTAAGTACGCCACTAAAACCTACTGACATACCAAACCGACAAAATTCACAGTATGTAACAATGTCGTAGGCTATGATTTGACATATATAATAACCAAAAATAAAATACTTTTATATTTAATAAAAATGCTGAATTTTGAAATGAAAACAAAAAATATATCAGCAAATGTTTTAGAAATACAAAAAAATATGTATTTGAACTTTCAACGTAAATTTAAGTCGTAGTCAGTCGAGCAAATTAATAATATAAAAAATATGCTCGTCTAATTACGGCTTAAACACACATTAAAAGTTCAACAGCAATGCTTTTATTGTAGCGCAAGGTAAATAGAATTGATATATAGTGATAAATTTCACATTTTTCTTCTCAGAATTTAATGAGAGTGAAAAATCAAATAATTTAATATGGCGACTGATGCCGAGCCTTAAGGTTATACCATGATCTTTCATTTATTTCAAACAATTGCAAATAACTCGAATATTTTTTTTTAGCCGAATGCTTTGGAAAAAAAATGAGACTGTGTACAGTTGTACGATATACAACTTTGCCAGAGCGTTTTTTTTTTTATATAAATAATGTACCGTTTGTTAGCAAAACACAATTTTACTTAATTTCGGCATATTTTGACAACAAAACATGTGAAATTTCCGGAGAAAAAATCTGAAAATTCGTTTGGTGTATTGCAACAGAAAAATTCTGATTCAAACGATGAGAAACTGTAAGAATAAATTTTAGATATAAGTATTAATTTGCGTAAAAAATTTTTTCCGCAACCACTGCAAAACTAAAGAGCGAGACCTTAAGAGGAGTCCTCAACTGGCGCATGGACGGCGTTGCAGCGCGTCACGCGCATACATTTTTACGCGAAACCGCTTAACTTATTCATATTTTGTTTACCTACGAAAAGAACACACACTTGAAACCATGCTTCTATTTTTTCAATAATGCAGCACGCTTGTTAGAAACATGATTTTCGGGCCTCTCATGATGGCTAAAATCGGGTTTTTTAGACTGTTGTAACTCCGAAAATATTACCTGAATTCGTAAAGTGCTAAACGAGAAGCATGCGTTGGTCTTTACTTCATACTATTCCAAAATAAAATATTAGGGCCACCGCTTAAAGTCCCATAGTAAAAAGACTACAACGGAAACCTTGCACGCCAGTTTGACGCGCTGCGAATAGAGGCGATATGCTTCCCGGCAAGCGTGGAACACTAGCTCTTATCGCTACGCTGTTCCCACGCGTCAAAGGTGGAAATTTGACACCGCGAAGGACTCCTCTTAAGGGAGCCGTCTACCAAGTCCTTAAAATGCGCTGCAGTTTGTTCGTAAACAGGTTTTTTACGTAACTATTCCACGTGTACCCATTGTGCTAACGTACGAAAATAAAACACACTTCCGACAAGGTCGGAAGGTCACCGTTAAAACACCATGTTTATTACAAACACGGTTTCTAAGCCCGCTACCATACCTATAAAAACATTTTCCGACTGATGTACTTCAAAATGTACTAACCTGATGTATATGAAACTCAGAAACGTTCTTTGAAACATCTATGCACATCGAATTACGTTTGATGTTAGCAGATATAAATGCAAACTATTTACAGTATGTTTAACAACAGCGCAACTTTTAAAAATATGCCACTAGTACAGTAAATTAATATGTGGTCTTTATTTCCACTAAAGTTATGTCAAATATATATGGCGGTATTTCCAACGTTTTAAAGCATTATTGATACAGTGATAACTTATATATCTTTACATTATATTATTTCAGTATAAAATTTTATTCGTAAGCCAAATAGAAATAGGTACATGTTTTTCATTATTGAATATGGTTATTCTGCCACTGCAACATAACACTGTTGGGACTATGTTTATTAAATTCATGACGGGAGAGTTGGGCTTCTTTACTTTACCATCTTTCATAACTCAATTCTTCGTTTGTTTTACAAGACTGTATAAATAATATTTTGTTGCAGTCATTCTTGCACGGAATTTTAAATTAACCGAAAGAATGAAACCCGATACGTTACGCATAAGAATACTACGTGAATACATTTTCTGCGAATAACATATTCAAATTAAGCTGAAAATAAAAACGTGAAACACGAATCAGTTTCGAAATACCTTGTCATATTTTACAAAACAGAACAAACATTAAATAATCACAGTTTCTGGTAAACATATTTCTTACAATAATTCATCCCTTGATAACGTATCCAATACCAGGAAACATGTTGAAGATGTTACAAAGAGGCTCACATTATTCAGCTGTTTCATATACAGCAAAATTCAATCATTACCAAATCTATATTTGGCAGTAATGACAAAACATATTCCAATCTTTAAAAAACGTCTTTCGAATACTCATAATTCCTACTCTGTCAACAGATTATTAAATTTTTGGATCAACAACTCAAAGTACTTGTATGAATATTTCTGTTACTTACTGTAATCAGGGACGGATCCAGCTTTGGGTCCTAGGGGGAGAGGGGGGCATGCCTTGAAAAGTAGAAATACCAACGTCCCAAAAAATGGGGGCTCCAGGGGATCTTCTCCGAAAAAAAAATGGATTTTAAGGTGCAAAATGGTGGTGTTTGAGGAGTTTACGAACATAAAAAATTTAATATAGCCTACTGATTTAATAAATTGTAATTGTTTTAAGACTACGTTATGTTTTAAAAGTAAAAATATTTGTGCTGATGTAAAATAATAAGATATATTCTTGATCTTCTGCTGCCACGTGTCTCTATAATTGTGTTAGTAGCACTTGAAACACGTACAGTAATTTTAACTAATAACAAACTAAATAACACAAAACATTTTGGAATCTTCAAACTAGAACTTTTATTCTAAATTACAGAAACTATTAATTTATCAGTCTATATATTTTATAAATTACTATTCTAAATCCTGTTGCAGCACACAATCGTGTAACCGTGGATGTGTTGTGAATGTTGTGCTGTCTTAGATAAAGTGTTAGGTTATGACAGCCTAACATGTTTTTTTCAGTATTTCACTTGGCATTTATTGGTTTAATTTTTTTAGGAGCCGTCTCGAAAGGAGCCATGGCCCTATGTCCCTCTTCCCCCACCCTTTTCTGGATCCGCCACTCTGACTGTCAGTATATGTGAATTACTTGTATATGCGTATTTATGTATGAAAAATCTATAAGTATATTACGAATCTTTATATACCCCGTCTTAACAGGAACGTGACGTTGGAAACACGTCAAACAACAAAATGCGACCACCGATATGTTAAGAAGCGTCGCAGTTATTACGCTCGAGTCTTGGGTATGACGCCCAAAAATAGTGCCTCAGTTAACATAATTTACTGTAGTTATTCAAATAATTTTACAACTGTGTTGTGTAGATTTATTATAAAACAATAGACGAGTTTAAAAACATTCGAAAACTATAACCAAGGCAACGGAGAAAGAATTGAACTGCATCACGTTTGCAAACATGTTAAGAGTTAAAAGTCGTTTTACTAATTAGGGTAAAGTTACCCTACTTCGTGATAATATTGCTTCGAACTTCAGTAACAAAAACATATAATACAATTTAATTGTGAACTTATGTATTATTATTGGTAGAGACATGCAAAATTCGCGTTAATTTCTGACAGCTGACTAAGTGACTACAGGCTGGTTCGACGTCTCCCGCTGGCCGATATTGTCGTGACTTGCCGCGGAGAATGCTTACACGGTAGAGAGGCCAATCTCTGTAAATACGTAACACACGTCAATGACAACACATAAAAGTTCGTGGCCAATTGAATCGCAGATTATGCTCTGTTATGTATAGAAAAGCGAAGTTTATTTAGTCTGCTACCAAATGATAACTTTGCAAGTCTCTAATTATTGTTCGCTATTGGCGGTAACCTACATTGAAGTCGGTGTACCGATTCTTCCCAATTTTATGAAGCCCGCAAAGTTGTTTATCATATATATATATATATATATATATATATATATATATATATATATATATATATATATATATATATATAGTGATACACGATATATCGATGGCCCAGTTCGAGACGGCAACAACTCAAATGTAGGCCTTTTTTTACAGTTATTTTTTACTAAGCGTGAACAGCTTTCATATGTCAATTGTCAGCTATGTGCCTTTAGAAAAAAAACATATTTACATTATTTACACTTTGAGACAGAAGTTATGCTGCGCAATAGCTAGAAATAAAATTTTGAACTCCAGTTTATCAATTCTAGAAATTTTGAGTTGTTGCAGTCTTGAACTAGGCCATTGATATGGCCGGTTTACCTACAGCGAAAGTAAATACACGTTATTGTTTCAGTACACATGCGTATCCGTATAATTTTTTCAAGATGTGCATATATTTAGAAAGTTCAAAGTTATGGTTGACGAAGCGTACTTAATAGTACTGTTGGCCAATTGTTTTGTCTTAAGACATAACCTCAGATCGCACGTTAAAACCTGTTAATTAAACGTAACTACACCATATTTGATTTAATGTTATTATAAGTAGACAAAAATCAACATATTAATACACCTTAACTTTTCTGGGGGAAAGTTATTTAATGTGGCAAACAAACAACTATAAGCACAGCCTAAAAACTGCCAAAATTAAAAATAATAGGCCTATATATCTTAACTCTAGCACGGGATCTAAGAATTGCTAACAAATAAACAAACAAAAACACGTTGGGTGTGATCGCCTACGTATTCTCCTATTACAAAAAAAAATATTATTCTCAAATGTAAATGTGGGATAATCAAGAAATTTGTTGAAAGGAAGAGAGGAGGGAAGAGAGGATAGAGAGATATTACAATTAATATAATATTGAATTCCTCCTCCCCATCTCTTGTTGGCTCGATCCCTATTTTGTGGGTGTCGCCTACGTTATCCTTTCATTAGAAAATGTTTAGCCTGGAGTGTATTCACGTAAAATCATGTCAGAAGCACAAATCGAATGTTACGACAGCACAGACCGAAAGAAAACTGACTTTAAGTCAAACGAAATAATTTTATTTGTAGATAGATGTCACGAGATGTATTTTTAACGCTATACAAACATATGGTAATTATTTTCTGAAACTAAAAAATTTCTATTTGATTTTCAGCAATTTTTAATAGCAAGATCAATGACTTTCTGTTTAACAAAATTTATCATGTAGCCAGTGACATCTAATTTCAGAGTAAATTAATTAATTTTCGTTACCCAGTTTTCGTTGGTTGTATGCTGCTGTACCGTACAAATTTTGACATTGACATGCCACTGTAGGTCTACTATGTGCCAAAAAATTTCAATAGGAATATACTGTAATGATTAAGAATGTCTACAAAACTAACAATTTTCGTACGAATATAAAATCATGAATGTAAACGAGAGCTAGAGTAGGGTTCAAGTGGTTAGAAATTATTTGTCCAGTGTACTTTTCGTTTTTTCGGTATTTCACTAGGCATGAGAGGGAGACAAGTGTAAAAAAATCACAATATAGTTATAAAAATCAATTGAAGCTTTTAAAAGAATTTGTTATTTTTATATTTTGTAATACAAATTTCACAATTGTGCTCTACATTGCAACGTTTATCAGTATTATATATAATGACATGTTTTAAGGAAAATGAAAACGTGGTTTGTGAATTTTATGATAAAATTAAAATTATCCAAACGTTAAACGTATTGTCCGATTCCAAACAAATGTCTTAACGGAATTGGTATCACTTCAAGAAACACTTGGACCAGTGTATTACACTGTGACTCATATTTTCTTGCAATGTTTAATGTTAAAATGTAAATATATGTGATTAAAAAATTTACAATAATAGTTTTTCATTTGGTTTCGTGTATTTATCTCATTTCCCCTGATGCGAGTCACAAAACCACGAAACTAAGGAAAAGCGTTACACCAGTTTAACAGTCATAAGGGCGCTCTAAACCAGAAAATTCGTAATTTTATAATTGTACCAAATCCTGACAAACTCTTACACATTAGGCCTACAATAATATTAATTTTCCTGAAATAATTTTTTTTGGTCCGTAGTTTTTGTACGAAACGAATATTGTAAAGTGGCTATTTAAATAATTCCGCTACTTACCCAAAGTGAAAACTATTCAAATACGATACATATGAAATAATTTATGGTGAAAGTAAATGTACGAAGCTACAGAATGGCACCTTAGTAATTTCAGGTAAAAATTGTTTGTATTAAAAATATTCTTCAATGTACTTAAATGTTTGCATTTTTTTAAGTACCTGTATTTTTTAAATAGTAATCTGTACGTGTAATAACAAAGGTTTCATTCCGTAGTTAAATTATTGTATTAGTATCGTTAAAATAGCTTTTACTCTGGATAGGTTGTGAAAATAGTAAAATCTATATATACTTTTACAGGTACTTGTACAATGCTACTGGAACAGAATAATACTGTATTTGTGGGAAATTAGTATTAATGCAATGTGTGAGAGTTGGACAGTGTTTGGTACAATTACAAAATTACAAAATTTTCTGCGCAGGTAGTTCATAAATGCTTGCAACCTCGGTGTTTCTATACTGAGCGTGGCGCGCGCACATCACAAGACTATATGACGTCACACGGCCTGCCTAATCGCCGCGGCAGTGCCTTGATTACTCGACGAACAAGGAGTAATGTGCGTTTCCTGCCCCCTCTTGGGACAGACCTCCCTTGAACTCATTAGGAGCCGTTCCAGACCATCTACGCAGCCTCTCAGAGTCTTCGCGAGAATTCGCCCGCGCCGACATAAGAGGACCGACCACATCACCGTCTACCACTCCTCCCACTCTATGCCTCATTTACATCTCTTCTTCTTCAGACTTCTACACATCATCCGTCCCCTTCCCTCTACTCTCCTCCGTTCTTCACACACACACGACAGACTGAACACGAAAAAGTGAGCACTACTTAAGGCTCTTATGAAATTTTGAGAAAAAAATTGTTAAGTTTGTTATTATATTAACAATTCTATTTACCTTGCACTACAATAAAAATATCGCAGTTGAACTTCTAATGTATATTTAAGTCGCAATTAGTACAGCAAATTTTTTTATATATTCATAATTTGCTCGACTAACGTTAATATAATAACAATTTTCACTTTTTTTTCTCAGAATTTCATAAGAGCGAAAAATAAAATAATTCAATATGGCGACTGATTCCGAGCCTTAAATTTATCTCTCGTCCATTTTGCAATCCTCTTTAATGCAGTGTGTTCTTAAATAAGTTAACAAACTTCGGAGGTGGGTTCCTTACACCAAAAACAAGAAAAAAACGTTCATAAGGACATATGACCGAAAATCATTAGTTTTTAGTTGTTGATTAAAGTTTATATCAGTGTGTTACAAGGTAGTTTTGTAAACAGTCATTGAATAATGTTGTTATTTGCAGATTCCTTAATTTATATCCTCTTAGCATTGGTGAGAATGTCATCAACTTATTTGTATTCCCTTTACCAAGGAAACTTGTTTACATTTGTGAATAATCTGTTAATGACATCAGACTAGCGTTTTTTTTTTTTTGCAATTGTAACCATGGGTGCCTGTGAAACTGTACGGCGCAATGTGGAAGTATTTGAAAGGGTGTGCATTTTTATGTGGCAGCAAGAGGATGACGTTTCGAACATTTACTGTGACTTTCTGAGTTTATGAGATTTTCACCAATGCTAACAGGATGTATATTAGGGCATATGCAATCAAAACCTTGCAACAAATTGAACTAAACTTTCATTAAAACTCAAAGCCTAATGATTTTCGGACAAATGTTTGTATGAACTTGTTTTCTTGTTTTGGCGTAAGGAACCTACGCCTGAAGTGTTTAAAAGTATTACAGAAACATCCTGTGTTTTCATCATGAAAACTTCCCCGAAACTAAGAACCACTGTAAACAACGCAGCACTTCCAAAACTGAATATATTTGGCTCCAATAAAATACAGTTTTTTTATTATAGGTTTAGGGCAGTGCTCACTTTTGAGTGAACAGACTATACTCGCACATACACCCGAAGCACGCTGCTCCTTACTATAGATTTCAGCGCTAAAGTGGGCACTTCTGTCAACCATCTCGCTTGGAACAATTATTAGAGACATGAAAAATTCACTAACCTGTAGGCTAGCCTCCAAGAATATAATATGCGTACTGAAGCAAATAACAGAAAATTACCACATCAAATATCATCATAATGTTTTATATTTGCTATTTTAAGTGTAATTTATTCCTACTGTTTGTGGTTAAGTGTAAGAGAAGACAATGCCTTAACTTCGTCACGTTGAAAACCAAGATGATTTATTATTATTATTATTATTATTATTATTATTATTATTATTATTATTGGATGCTCGCTGAAGCGTTTACACCACACTGTTTGCCCTGCATTAATTTGTTTCTTAGCGGTCGATCTACGGGTCGATGCACACGTATACATACAGTACATACATAAGTAACATTTCGACGACTTTTCATATTACAAATGTTTATACTTTTATTTTTCCAAACAAGAATTCTGAAAATTATTTTAGTAAAACTGCAAACAATTGTAAAATTTATAAAAACTGGTGGTTCGATGATTTCACAAATTGCCTGCAAAAATATGTTTCTGCAAGGTATTTCTTAAGTTGTAGGACAGCATTATTTTAAAACAAAAATGCAAATATTCTTATTGTACACCGACAAGTTATTTCCGATTTGTTTCCTACATCGCAAGACCACTAGTTAGGACGCACATTTCATTTGAAGTCAATTCGGAAGTAAGGAGTAGCCTCGGACGAAATTCCTCGGTATAATTCAAATGCGGATGGTAACCGCCCTAAATCTAGTATCCAGCTGCAGCCACGCAATCTTGCCGAAGACTCCAGCTGCCGCCAGCAATGATCCTGTAATGTAGCAGGTGGGCTTGGGAAGTTGTACGTTTGTTCTCAATCTTCCCCCACATCTCGGAATGATACTCGACTGAGCAGGAAATTGTTCTCTTGCGCGCGTATCGTCTGTTATTTGCAGTCAAATGAGAAGCCCATCATCTCGCGTCATAACATGGTGTCGGCCTGCGACTTCACACTTTACATATGCGATTTGAGGTCATTTAAACACTGAGGGCTGTCGCAATCAGAAGTAATTCTCTTTTTTTTCAACATCACTACGTGCTTAACTCGTAAACATTATCTGATATAAACATTTCCATTGAAAAACTTATTTCATAGCATGTTTCTTTTGCAAAAGACTTGTGAAAGACAATTTTTGTGATATAAAAATTAAATAATCCATATTTTATTTACGGAAAATTTAAAAAAGGAAACTAAAATACCTTGTCTTGGTTTATCCTTACATGTGCTTCCAAAATAAATCTTAAAAACTAAGTAACTGAAAGTTTGATATATAGACGTACATACAATTTCAGACTTTAGGGAAATTTTTTACAATAAAAACTTTCCATGTCAGATATTAATGTGTCTTAAAGTGGCTCTTGGCATTTTCTTTCCAAGTTCATTAACTCATTTCTTTTTACTAATACTAACTTTGTGCCTTACAGAAAATAAACAATAAATTGTGAGTCTACGTACTCAACAGTTTTACCTAAAAAAAAAAAAATAATAATTACAAATAATGTCAGTAAGTAGATCAGTATTTGGTGCAGACCTAAAATAGTGAATTATTTTTCGTATCTTATGTATAGGATGTTTTTTCTGCGTCTGAGACCTGAAGGCAAGGTAGCGATAAGGGCCAGACTGCCAAGCTCGACGAGAACGGCATCGACTCTGTAGTCAGTGTTCTGTGTTTAGATCGTGGTCATTTCGTGTGATAGTTAAAGCAGAGATCTTACAATTTTGTTTGTAGACAGTGAAACCCAACACAGACTTCTAGTTTTCTGCTTTACGAATACAGAGTCCCAAATAAATATCATTATAGGCGGTGCGGGATAAAGTGAGCACTCGAAATAGCCCTGCTAAAGTTCTATGTTTAGCTAATTTGTATCTTTCCGCGCATACCGGTTAACGACGGGACCTGCCTAAACTCTCTGGACACATCACTTAATGCTTGCGCATGTAAGATAAATTGTGCAGTCAGTATGAATCGATACAGTTTAGTAAAGAAATTATTATTGATTACATACTATACAATTATGTCGATTTTGGTTGATTTTGTTTCTATATTGTAGTATTTAAGTAGGAAAACAATCGGAACTATATCGCGTAAATTCGCTGCCAACCACACAAGCAGTAAGGCAAGTATGGTTAATGTTGAATCATATGCAGTAACGACTAGTGATATTTTTCAAAGCAACGCAGCGTAGCGCAAGTATAGAGAAAGTAAATCGGGCCCTCTATTGCATGAGCGAGAGTATTTAATTCCATTACAGTGCAATCAGACGCAACACAGACGCAAATTTTGCGTTGCACCCATAAAAAGCCATATTTAATCGGCCCTCAGGTGGTTTTTAAGCAGCAATCTAAAAAAAAATTTTCAAGGACCCTCAAAGTTGGGTTTTTTGTCCAAGTCGCTTAAAGCTTCGGACAACACAAATTGATTCAAAACTACCCAACATACACTGAGAGAAAGAATTGTTTCATTGTACTAAATATATTTGTTTGGGTGATGTTTGCTTCAGCCAAACAATATTTTGTTGGTAAGACCAAGCTTGGAGTCCTCCAAACTAATTTAGTTATTTCCCTCGACCAAATTATTAATTTAAACGCAATTTGTTTGTGCCAAACGTATATTTGGTTATTATAGGACGTCAAATAACTATTTTGTGTAAACAAACAACTTGTTACAACTGGTCAACAAAATAATATTGTTAGTTATGAGTGATGTGCTTTGAACCAACAATTTTTTCGATGGACTAAATGATTTTGTTGGCGAAACTAAATCCATTTGGTTGACTCGCGGAAGATGGCAGGCTGGCGTGCGTGAGCGACATTCAAAATATAAGTTTGTGCGACAAGTAGGACGTCTGAACTGTTAATCAGCATAATTCAAGTATCTTAATTTCAGCTATAACCATTTCAAAGTGGTTAGTTTGATCGATCACAAAAGAAAATGCTATAAACTTGAAAACCACCGCAGCTGCACGTTTCGTTCTTTGTGCTGCGGTGCATGGCAATCATGTAGTAGTATTATTTGACGTCGTTTACCTTTTCGTAGACGGAAAACAAACATGTTTGAAAATAAAACAGTACAATCGTAATTTAATATTAGGCCCAACTTTCCCTGTACAAATAACAACCTCAATATCACAGAAGCAGTCGTAGCTCTGTGGGTTATAGTACAGGGTATTTAGCTGATTTTGAGTCAAAACCCGGACATTTAGAATAACAAGCTGAAACTTTTAGGACATGCTAAGGACACCTTCCTTTATAATATCCAAAAAGTCCCAAAACATCCGGTTGCGGGTTTTCTCGTAGTGCTCCAAAACATGTCGACATGTGTCGTATGTGCTCAATAATACTTTGATTGATAATAACA
>PNEQ01103491.1:0-13566 GCA_003012365.1 Medauroidea extradentata | reverse complement strand
TAAGCTTCTAAAACCCAAAATTTAAGCCCTTGTGATAAAAGTTTAGTATGTAAGAAAGTTGTGTTTATAGTAATCACAAGAAAGCGTGAACCCTTATCTGCAAGTTGGTAGAAATGGAAATTACATAACTTTAATGGGAAATTAAATATTGATTATTTCGTAGATGGCTGCAACAGCTGATTTTGCTGCGCGGGCCACCAATACGGTGAGAGATAAAATTTTAATGAAAATGGTTTTCGCCTATTGGAACATGATAGTAACCGTAGTTAAATTATAAAAATAATACAAAATAGTCAAGCAACCAAAAAATTAAAAATTTGCTGATTTCACATGGAAACTTTCAGTCAAAAATAAATTCTGCGATCACGTAGAATCAACTTCTCAAACAAGCGTCTTTACTAACATATAATAAATGTCAAAAATTTAACATTTCAAAATTTTTCACTATTCAGATATATTTTACAATTTAAAATAGATTTGGGAAATCACACACAATAACATTAAAAAACAGATGTGTCTAGATTTTACACAGAGTTTTTGTGCCTGTCAGCTGCAAAAATTTAGGCATACATATTACCAAAAGGAAAGGACAGAAGATTTAAACATGTGTACTTCCCAGGCATTAAAGTGTACTAGTTTAAGGGTGTTCATGTGGCAAAAATGCATACTTTTATGTCTGCATGACTTTGGCCGCCTTTCGTTATCGACTGATTTCAGTGGCCAGTGTTTTCAGTAATGTCAGCTATAGTTCCGATATTGCTGATGACACTGAAAGTCACTGACGGTTGGTAGATGATGATACCATGTGCGAGGCTACATCAGTTTACTGAGATTACTAATATTAATGGTGCTTCAGAGCATCAGCGTTGTAAGGAAAACAATCATTTTGGCAGGAATTTAAAGTTGAAGTCCTCTAATGGAAGGGCAAGGAATTTTTTAAAGATATAAGGGCCGAAACAGTTATGTATTAATTTATTAAACTGTATATGCTATGCATATGTACTTACGTTTGTTTAATGTGTGTTTATAGTTATTCAAGCATTCATTGTTTGCAGTTGCAAAGCTGAAAAGATATTAAGAGATTGAATCACACCACATATTTACAAATAATCAATTACTTTAATTTGTACAGCTTGACAAACATAAAAACACGCAATGTTAGGCTTCATTGTAGGGGGAAAAAATGTTTAATTCGGGCTAGATGCATCAATATGCTACAAATATACAGACTTTATTTTATAAGTAAATACAATTTACACAACGAACAAAATACACATGATTATCGCCAGAATGTAAACTTTGAGAGATGCCAGACATGTAGTTGCTAGGCAGTAATGTTAACTGATTTAACGTTCCAATAATATTAGTTTACAGGTGGAAAAATATTTAGCTGTTTACTTATTGTTGACGGACACTGGCAAACTGTCAGTGATATCAGTGCTGCCAGTAAAAAACGGAAGTAGGCCATGCATAGTGTTTGTTTTATAGACGTTATTCTTAACTACATTTTCTACTAGTAAAAATTTTTTAGATCTCACAGTTTTTCCATAGCAACTTTCCAGTCACAATTCAAAGTTACGGAAACATAATACCTAATAATAAAAAATAAATAAAAATAAGTGTATTACTTGAATGAAATAATTTACAATGAAATTAGATATTATGAGCAATATGCTAAAATATTTCAAAAAATGCACAACAATCCATTTGAATTTATTAAAAATTGCCATAAATGAAGTAAATTATCATTTTCAGATTACTTTTAAAAAGTACAAAGGAATATCTGCGTGTTTTTAAATATTTTAGCATATTGCCCATAATATCTCTTTACATTGGAAATTGTTTCATTTGAGCAATACATATATTGGTTTTGTTATTCCTATGTTCCCGTAATGTGCAAATTTTGACTTTGTCATGTCACTATGGAAAAACTACGAGAATTAAAAAACTTTTCAAAGTGGAGAATGTAGTCACAAGTAAATTCTATAAAACGATCACTATGATGCGCAAATATAAAATTATGAATTTTTGCCACATGAACGTCCTTAATCATATGTACTGTATTACCAAAATGATTAAAAGCTGATCTGGGCAATTAGGCCTACCTATGTTTGTTTATTATTACTTACACTTTATGTTGATATATTATTTCCGTTTAGGTTGTGAGTGCAAATTTTTGCTAGGTCGTCTACAAGAAATATGTTTATAGGTGTGTGCCATGTGGTCCAACCTTCCAGGCTGGACGCCATTTTGTGGACACGTTTAGACAACACAGTTTGAAGCCTCCCGCCAGCGCCTCCCCTTCCTCCCCACCCCATTTGTGCTCCGCGCTGCGTGCACACCTTCCCCTCCCCTCCTCCGCCGCTTCCTTTGTGCCGGCCCACGGCCAGGTGGCCAGTTGTATTTGTAGCTTGGGCCGAGCCGTACCTGCCTGCTCCTTCGGTATGTTACCGACCATGATAAGACTACTTCTCGATCTTTTCTTTCCTCTTTTCCGTCCTGCCAGATTCGACTTCTACACTTTTTCTTGTTCAGTGACGGTAACGACTGTTGCGTAAGAATGTATTGTATCTATTATATTCTTGAATATCTTATAATATACAGCAGTGTTGATTTCTACTGTTGTTACTTTCTGACCATTGGGTCATGTAGCTGATAATCCTGCCTTCCCCTGACCCTCAATAGTAAGTATCGTGAGTGGTACGACTAGGATGATAACATTCGTACAGCAATAAATTTGTTTTAATTTTGTACGTAGGCCCTACCAAAAAAAGTTACGTTTTTTTTTATACTCTACTAGGTACTTGAAACTTAAAAATACACTGCTTTATGATAGTGCAAAACCAAATTGAAGGCAACAAGAAAAATAATTGTATTAATGCTTATATGCATTATGTTATTTTAGTATAAAGATGTTTTCTTGCACGTCATATGCTCTTGCAACTCCCGTTTTTTGTAACAAAATAAGCTACTACTATACAAACTTATTTTGGCATCAAGTAGAAATAAAAAAACAGAAGTAACAAATACTATACAAGTTACCCATACATGTTTGTTTATTTTTGGTAATGCCCTTAAATGTTATAACAATTTTTAGCATACCTAGGAACGAATACAACAAATAATTTTAAATCTTGAATGATTATAGTACTTTAATATCTGTAATATGAAATAATCTTCCATTAATATTACCACCAAACCCTCGTAAGATTAATGTGCAGCCAGTATTGAAAACAAATGACCCACTTGTCTTGGAGACCTAAAAATAACCATAAGAAAATCACAACACAGTTTGGACGTTATTGCAAACATATACTGTAGGCTACCTGAACTGTTGACATGTTTTGACTGTCAGTTGGAAAGCAAATGGTGTCAGAAGCATATGCAATGTGTTTACATAGTCCTACTGTCAGTCTCATGATCTATCAAAAATGGAATTCTTATACGGTATGGACTGTATCTTTGTCATTGTTTTCTGGTGTGTGTGAACAGTTCTTGGCTAGATGTTGCTCAATGTATTACATTCCAAGTGCTGGTTTGTCATGAAATTTCCTTGCATCCTCTGGGTCTACAAATAATAAGCGTAACTATTATTTTATATAGATTTACCATAATTATTACCAGTTCATTTCAAAAGATTTATTACAAGCAGAGCATTACAAAGAATAATAACCTGCTCAGCGGAGACTTGCTCCATTGCTTTTCTGGTGTTGTCCGCTTTTACTTGCAATGCCTGACCGTTCAAGTCCCAGTAATTTCAGTAAAAATTATAGCTTCGCATAAGCGACAAATAAAAAGGTCACATGATTTCGTTCTCTGTTGTAACAGGAGGTTTCAGTAAATAAAGAATAATTTCACTACCACTGTACAGTGATTTCAGTTAATTTTGGAATACTCTCGAGTGTAGAGTGTGGAGAACACAAATGACAACCCTGAACGTGTAGTGGTGTAATGATACAGAACCCTTAGACTGGTGTAATGGACAGTAAGTATAAATCTACTGTGCAGCAACTTTCCATGACCTGCTACTGGGAACTCAACCAGACATACAAACTTCACTGGACTGCTCAACCAAGAATGAATGCACACAAAAAAACTGAGAACAGATTTGCAGTATTTTCATGTGAGGAAATTAAGAAATGTGGTGATTTAAAATTTACTGATTCTGACAAAAAACTTAAAATTCAGAACAAATACAGCACTATGTTGGTTGAATCACCAAGTGAAATTTGAGTTTTCTAAGTCAACGTCAGCCAACAACAACCTTACCGCTACTGTCTCGCATACAACTGCAGCCTATTTAGGGAGGAGGCCCTTAGGAATGAAAAATAAAATGCTAAGGTGATGCGAAAACTGTCCAAATTACTGTAATATTTCTTGGTAGAAAGTAGCACTTCACAACATTAATTTCAGGCATTCGGTTGTCTATCTAGACTCAATATTCAAAATAAAAATTACGTCTTATGTTGACTTTAGCCAGCTAGCACAGAACACAAGAACCATGGCTTACTGGACCCCGAGTGAGTAAGCTCTATTTCAGTGAAAAACATATTAAACTACTTAAAGTTTCAAAAATAATTCTGTATGTTAACATTATACTTTGTTACAGTTTGAATGATAACAGAAATAATTAGGTGACAAGCAGAAAATTATCTCAAATTTACACGGCATTACAAGGCCTATAGCTTATTGTAACTAACAAAACAGAGAGTATGAGATGTTTTCCTTCAAGTTCACTAATTTGAAAACATTCTACACTGCAACTTGGCCCTCGTCTTACATGACCAGTTGCTCTGTGAAAAATACTGATTATTTTAGTTGCAGTTCTAAATATCCTACAGTTAGGAAGGGATCTTAAATTAACTGGCTGAAATAAAGTTTGCATGCAATTTCAATTTGCTTTCATGTCAAACAGGGACATAAAATCTTAATCACCTACCCCAAGTCACAACTTGCATTAAAAATAAACATTAAACTAACTCAAAAATAAAGACTCAGCAATGAAAAATTCCTTGAAGTTATTTAATTAATGATTTAAAAAATACTGCCTGTCTCATGTAACATACACAACTACTCCTAACATCCCTAATAAATCCTGTGTAAAAAATTTAACAAAAATTTTTTGTTGTTAGTTTAGGTAGGCCTATCCTAACCTAAAATTATTTAACATAACATTTTTTTATGTAAAGTAGGACAACTACTAAAGTTTCTATAAATATTTTACATTAGTAAACTATACCTCAAAAATAACAAGTTTGGGTAGTACACAATGACTAGTGATTCTTAATATTTACTGAATGAAATTAGTAATTGTTTCTTATTGAAAGTTTTTTACAACTTAAGCATAAAAACAATATTTGGTGCAAAAAAAGTGAGTGTATTTTGTATGTTGTGATAAAATGTAGGTGTAGACACCGGCAACTGAAACTATAGTAATGCTAATATCCACAGCATTACCACACTTTTCTCAGGGATATCAACATCAATAAGAACTTCTAACCTAACCCCAGAAACTATCCAGGTTGCTGTCCACACTCAAACAGCTAACCACCATTACACGCATGCTATTCTGATTTTATTTTCCTTACATTTTACCTCCTCCCTTGCACCACCCTCAATACTATATTCCTCAGTTTTTTCCCCCTTCTATAACCTAATCAATATCTGATTGCTTGCTGCTCTAACCTTGCCCTCTCCAAACTGCCAGAAGTCTCTCTACCTAACAATTCTAACATCCACTTTCCTCGTTCTGTCAGGTGCACCTGATCCCTTCCTTCATTCCTGATCTGTATACAACAAATATAGCTCCTAAGTCCCTACATACTCTCCCGTAGACATCACTGACTGGCTTCACAGAGTTAATCCCCCCTCCTTTTTGTGCAACATACTAACCACTACTCTGGCAAAAGTGAATAATTTTTTTTTTAATTTAATTTTTCTTCTTGCAATGGACGGCTTGGCCTGTGACGTCAGAACAGATCGCATGCTGGGAAAATAAGCTGTTTTTGCACATTCAATCGCTCGTTTGCCATAAGGCTCATTGCTTTAGCATGTTTGTTAAATGATTTTTACTGAACCGTGTAAAACATTGCTATATAGTTAACGTTTTATAGTACGACTAACAACAGTTCTTTGAAAGGACGCAAAGTTTCATAATGTCCAGTGATTTATAAATATAAATAATTGCATCAAAAAGTCCGTCACTTGGCTTTCACGCTCGCAGTATTTTATTTCTGACTGTTTTATTACGTATTTATTAGTTTAAACAAGTGTGCACAGTTTTTTGGCGAATTGTTATATTTATAAAACAGTGTACAGTGTAAATCACATACTATCACAAGGTAATTTGTAGGCATAGACCTACTTCTTTTAGCCTCGCATAGGAATCGGCTTACAAGTAAGTTTATATATTGTTTAACAAATTCAAGGATTTTAAAGAAACTGTAGGCCTGTTTATGAAATTAATTATTGTATTATGTCAGAATCACATATTTGTAGGAGTCAATGTACGCTTGTAAATTTACGTTTCTGTCCTCCCAGATTATTACTGCAAGTCAATGGGCATGTCCTATCTAGTGGTTTATGTTACCACTTGTGAGTAAATAAGAAATAACATTCCGAAGTCACGAATGTATTTAAATAGAGACATTAGATTATACACTGTCGTGGTTTCGTGCTTTTTTTCCTTCCATGTTGAGGTAACTGCGAGATGAATTTTAGGTTTTACCATGCACAACTAACCTAAGACAATTGATATTACGTTTGATTGGCTAGGTATTACAGTGTTTATGTACTGGTCGTAAATTTGCGTGGATACATACATTTTTATTAGCCTAAAGTAAAATTTGGTTCCCTTGATAAAGATAGGCCTAAGCTTTTTGGTAATTTCTCGGAAATATGTGTTAATAACAAATATCCAAGTGAATTTCTCCCAAACATTTAAGTGATGTTACAGTTCAATGAAACTAGTGCTATCAATCATCAAATTATATAGTTCGTTTTTTATATATATATAGGCCTACTGTTAACCATGCTCCCATACGCATAAAGGCCCACTTTGTTTTTCTGTAGCTTATAGATACTAACAAAATTGCCGGGTATTACATTTGTTTTAGGGAAATGGTTAATATGTTAACTATTTGTTACGAAATGAATTAATAATTTCTAAGCGTAGATTAATGAAAAAAGATTCTCGGTGTATGTAAACTTGCATTGTGACGGCCTGTGGGGAGAAGGTTCATTGTAGACCTACCAGCGTTTAATTTACTTTTTTGCACATGCATAGCAAAATGCTATATATAATTAGAAATGCATAGCAATAGAGAAAAATTGTGTAGCAGTTTTCACGGCAAATAAAATTATAAAGAATAAGTTAGTTTAAAAGTTACTTTTACTAGCTTATGTAGCATCATTAACCTTTAAACCATAAAATACCTATTAAATAATAGAAACGGATGTCACATTTCCTGCACTTTCTTCATATTTGAGCCACGTATTTTGCGGATCGAGTTCATGTTTCCATTTCTTAAAAGTACTATACAGCACGCCGGTAGAACTACTTATTTTTAAAACACTCTAAGTACTGCCGACTTTTCTACTTCATCACTGCACTAATAATAAAGATGGCTTACTGCGTGGAGACTTCTATTCACTTCACACACTATTTTCCAACAGAGACTGTAGAGACATGCAGCGGTATAAGCAGTTAAGGCAGGATTTTTTCTTACTGTTCCACACTCTCCAGACTGCAGTAGTGAGACGCCAATGTGTGAGTCTGCTGTCAACAATTCATTCCCATGCTCTCGTGCGCTATCTCACTCTAGCTGCTCGCTATTTAGTTGTGTTTATTTGACACTGACAAGGGTCAAGGAAGACGGCAACATGTGTATAATGTTACACCTCTTCCACATTGGCAGGCGGCGCAGCGGCCGTCAAAAGCTACCGTAAAATGTGAGAAAAGAACATGGAACATAGTAGCTACATCGCAATTAGCGATGCAGAATCTAATTTACATCGCGAAAAACGATTTCGGCATCGCTAATACTGCTTAAATTAAACAGAGACCTACATATTTTTAGACAATGTTTCTATTGATTTGATGAGTTTATTACAGAAGACAATGACAACCGACCTTGGCCTGCTGGAAATACTGCCTCGTGTAATAATTGTGTATGTTTATCATAAGAAACATGCAGCCAAATTATCTTCTCTTATTAACAGTGACAATTGATTTAGCTTCATCGTTGTTTATTATTCAATACGATCTACGACATACGTATTTTAAAAACGTCTGCAGTTGCAGTATACCAAGAAACTGCAATTTTTCGACTGAGAGTGTATTAAAAGTTTTAATTAACGAATAGAAACTCGTCAACCCATATAATCATATAAGTTTTCCGGCACCGTTTGTGCAAAATCAGCTGTTACTACCCATGATTCAGTGCGCAAATGCTACTGGCCAAGCCGTCCATTGGGCCTCAGCCCTGTGGCAAGGATTTGCTTAACCTACCTCTACTCAATTTTCCGACCCCATCAACCTTTTCCTAAACTCCCTCGCTCCCATCACCTCAACCACATCCCTCGCCAATTCATTCCAATCCTTCACCGTTCTCACCATCATAGTGTTTTTTCCTCTCTCTGTCCTCTTCCCCACCCTCTGTATCTTCCACTCATGATCACCCCTTCCCCTGAATATACCACTCTGTATCTTGTCACCCAGTTGTGCCCACCAACCCCCCTCACCGCCTTTAACATCCTTAACAGCCGCTCCACTCTCATCCTCTCTTGCAATGTGCCCCACCCCAGTCCTCTCACCATTACTGATGGTCTGAAATCCTCCTCTCTCTCCCCGTGTCCTCCACTTATTTGTGACCCACCTAGCAGCCCTTCTCTGCACCTTTTACACCTCTACCACTTCCCTTCCCACGTACGGGTCCCAGACCACCGCCGCATACTCCAAGATGGGCTTCACCATTGTTTTGTATCACTTTTCTTTCACTTTCTTATCTGTGCCCCTTAACACCCTTCCCAGCAGGGCCAGCACTCATCTACCTTTACTTGTAACACACTTCACTTGCTCGCCCCATCTTAAGTCATCCTGAAGAATAACTCCCAAATATTTATATCTGTTCGCCTCTCCAATCTCCTGTCCTCCCCATCTATATGTCTCTCTGACTACCTCTCTTTTCTGTGTAAATCTCAAAATTTTAGTTTTATTTATGTTAATTTTCATCTCATTTTCCTTCGTCCACTCTTCCAATTTGTTTATGTCCTCCTGCAGACCCCCACCCTCTCCAATCATCTTGTAAAATACACAGTCGTCTGCAAAAAGACGAACCCTACAATTCATGTTTTTCCCCAAATCCCCCATCATAATTAAAAAGAGGAGGGGTCCTAGAACACTACCCTGTGGAACCCTTGATGTTACCCTTCCTTCCTCTAAGAGTGTGTATACCACTCGTATTCTCTGGGTTCTTCCTCTCAGATACTCTCCCACCCAGTTTACCACCATCTTATCCTCCAACAACTCATTAAGTTTTATCATTAATTTTACATGTGGCACCTTGTTGAACACCTTTTCAAAATCCACAAAACACACATCTACCTGTTTCCTTCCATCCATAGCACCCCCTATATCTTCCATCAATCCTGCCAACTGCGTATTACATTAGAACCCCTTTCTGAATCCATGTCTATCGTCCATACTCCCGTTCTCCTCCATTACCCTCACAATATATTCACTCACCAGTCTCTCCATAACTTATTCACTCACCAGTCTCTCCATAACTTATTCACTCACCAGTCTCTCCATAACTTATTCACTCACCAGTCTCTCCATAACTTTTCCAACATTAGATGTTAGGCTCACTGGTCTGTAACTGGCTGGGTTCATCTTCTCTCCTCCCCCCTTGTGAATGGGAACCACTATTGCAGTCTTCCATTCTGCTGGCAACTTACCAAGTTCTAGTGACTTGCTAAAAAGTACCTGTACGTATCTGCACACCTCTCCTTCCCCCATCTTTAACATTACATTTCCAATACCATCTGGTCCCTCTGCTTTTCCATCATTGAGTCGCCCCAGTACCTTTCTAAGTGCCCCCCATCTCTATTACATCTATCGTTGTAAAAACTAATTTCCCTTATTTCCCAACTACCTTCTTTGATTTTCACAAACACAGTTAGATACTGCTCCTGCAACACCTCTGCTTTCTCCTTGTCAGTTACGGATTCTTGTCCCCCTTCCCTTCTTAGTGTTGGTATTTCTGTTCACTTCCTCTTACCTTTCTTACATACTTAAATAGCTTATCCCAACTACCTTTTTGCCCTTTCTCCATCATCTTATCCATATACGAGCTTTTTGCACCTTTTATTTTCTGTCAGTTCTTTCCATAATTTCCTCATCTCATCTCTCATACTTTTGCTTTCGGTAAATATCAAGAGCAGCTACTCATCGCGTAGGGACTAAACTATTGGTTTTACAGGTAAAGTTTCTTAATAAAAAATGTTTCTACAGTGATGAAAATGAGTCGTACATAAAGAAAATTGTAGTTTATTTACTTTGAAATTTTCAGTTTTTCGTCCAAAGCCTAAGAACGACTCCCGTGTTTTACGTCTTCGCCATGATGCGTATTTACGTGAAACTAGCTATCCTAACGATACGCATTGAAACTAGCGCTAATACGTTGCGCTACATTCTTTAAGCTGAAAATTCAGTTGTAGAAAAACCGTCACGCTTATAACAAGTGTTTTCGTGGCAGTAGCTGTGCGTATTCAGGGAAAATTTGACGGTTTGTGGTACAAATGACCGTTACAAGTAAGAATGCTTCGCGGCGTAATAGAAGTGATATTTAGTGTGTGTTTTAAGGACGTTTTACAGTATGCAACTCTCGTGGATAGCGTGTATTAGTTAAATTTTGCTGATTGAGACACAGCAACAAGTACGTTTTGCATACAACGTGTGTGGAGATTTATTGACAAAGGTACCGCGTTGGAACAGGAACCATTGCATAATTTACTGTTTGTGGCGAAGAATTTTTATCCGCGACTGAGTAGAGTAAGTACTAAACTTTTACTACAATAATGTATGTTGTTCAGTGTACGTTATATAATGTGTCCGGCTTCTATTGCGAATTGAACACGTTAAATACGTTTTATAATGGGCATTAAAGATGTGTAACATCTATTCAACATGCATACAACGTGAATTTAATGTGTATGTACTAGTGCATTTGTGCAATATGCGAAAAATACGAATTTACTTCAGTAACTATTTTTAGCGTCTTAAATTGGTGGTAGAATGAGTTTAAACTGTGTGTTACTGTGTATAAACTATTTTTATTCTTATTCATAATATTTTGCGTACTTTTAAATGTTTTCCACAATGTGTACATCCCTTTATCAGTGTATAATGTAATGCACGTGTATTTATTGCAGCCAGCTATTTATATCAGTTAAATTTAACTGAAATGTATTGTAAATAGTACATTTCGGCTATTTATTACGATTATTGTACAGGTATTTAACCTACAATTTCCGTGTTCGTAATAGCTCCCCCCCCCCCTTAACGAGTTTTTATATAGTAGGCTTTTTCGGTAGTCGTGCATTTGTTTTCTTTTTATATTTACGTAAAATCAATTGCAATTAGGGTATTTAATGTAATACAAATCATGCTTTTTATGTATTTTTACCCCACAATTTCCCTGATTTTCATAGCCCTCCCCACTATCGCGTCTTTAGAAAGTCGGCTTTTCCAGTAGTAATGCATGTTTTTTCTTGTTATTTTTACGTAAAATCAATTGTAATTAAGGTATTTAATGCAATAAATATAATGCTTTTTACGTATTTTACCCCACAATTTCCCTGATCTTCATAGCCCTCCCCAGTATCGAATTGGTAGAAAGTAAGCATAATTATTAATCGCGACTACAAATTACTGTTGTTATTCAACGTAATAAATCGTAATTAGTACATTTCCGCAGTTTTTTTGTTAATTTTCGCATGAGTAGTTACTCTTGATATATACCGTTTTTAGCATGCAATTGCCTACACTTGACCTTGCAAACTAATCCTCTCATGTCCTCAACTTCTTTCCCTACCTTCTTTCCAAGCAAAATCATTTCCTCCAACATACACAACCATGGCTATGCTGCTTTCCTTCATACTACTGACTCTTTCCTCTGAGTTCCTTATCTTCTAACCCTCAAAAGCAGTGTATAAACACTCAGTGTAATTCAACCCCCTTTATAATACAACTGCACAAAAGAACATCTGGTTACAGTTAAAATATTGTTCCCACTTCAGAAACCCTACCAGCCCTTGTACATATTTCCTGTCCCCTTAGCCACACTACTAGCCTCCCTTGCTTCTTCCAAGGGCAGCAATAGAAGCAATTTTCACATGTACTGCATGATTAAGCAATCACAAGTAAAGTAATTTATTACCTGGGCCACATGTGAGCGTGCAAAAAATTTATAGTAAATTAAAACGTAATTTCATATACAACGTAATAATTTATTTATTGTAATATTGAACTACCCACATGTATGAAATGCTGATGGGCAACGTTGAGGTCAATTACAAATGTATGAAAGTCGAAATTCTTCCTAGTCTAGCGAATGGTTGACGCTTACGTTTATACAACTTTTATTACATTTTTTCGTTCATTGCCCTCCTCTCTCATTCACGGATGTAAGGAAATTATCAATCAAGATATATACATGATAATCAAATAAAAAACTAAACCGTGCAGCCACTAATGTTGAAATTTCAAATACAATTTATGATTTTAAACATATATATCCCGAACATAATTGCTAAAGTTAATACCAGTTCAATACTTACATGGCTTCCAAACAAACCCGGAGAACGATGAAATCGAAAGCCTGTCAACCAACTACAGTACTAATTCAATGGACAAACGCGTACAAAATATTAAATAACTAATATAACTTCAAGCAAAGACTTCGATTTCAACTAAGTAATAGAGTTTCTTGCTCTTCAAGTTGCACGTAATTTCAAAAATTGACTCATCATAAATATGTCACCCTTGGCAAATCCACCCCAGCTAACAAAAGAAATGAAAATGTATGAACCACATTTCAAAATTCCAAAAACAGCAAAGAAACAAAGAAAAATTATGGCACAAAATTCCAAATATTTTAAAAATATTCCAAGGCTATTTTTCAGGACTGTAAATAAAGAAACTTCGATTCTATTTTACGTCGCGGATTTCTATTTCTTCCAGAAGCGGAAATTTTTTTTTTTTTTTTTCAATTCTTTTAGTATAGAGATGGTAATACGAAGACGCAACGAGCTAGCTATACAAACGAAACAGAGGCCACGTTCCGTTACTGCTGGGACCATTGAGATTACTAAAGCCGGCCTCACACGATGCCTAAATTCCTGTTACCTTCTGCTATACCCATGGGCATAAAAATATTTATGGCAGATTCTGAGTTGTGGGTATAGCAGAAAATGGTGCGTGGCTCCTCGCTCATATTCACATGGTACCCAGAGTGATAACAGAAATCGCATAACACCACCGCCACATTTTTTAATGGTCGTTTT